>PVIU01004687.1:0-123307 GCA_004026605.1 Ondatra zibethicus
AAATGTTTTTTGGTTTTTTTTTTTTTTTTCAAAAGTGGAGGCTTACTATACAGCCCAGGCTAGTCTCTGACCAGCATGCTTGTGTCTGACTGAGGCTTCCTTCCAAGACCTGTTTGTGGCTCCAGGTGGGTTCCCATTGCTCTCCTTTCCTGGTTCTTCTTCCAGATGCACTTCCTTCTTGGTGCTCAGGCCCCGGAGCCCTTGCACTTGTCTCCCCAGCCCCATATGAATGCTCCTTTCCTAGGTCACTACACGGCTCCATCTTTTCCCCCAGATTCCAAACGTTACCTTCACAGCTTTGTCATCACTGTCAACTGTAGTCAGTTAACTTCCTTCCACTTCCATTCCTGCTTCCCTTTCTCCATATCCTTTAGCTTTTCCATTATGGCTCCTCCACAATTAAGTGAAAGTCCCAGGAAAGCGGTGACTTTTCTTTGTTATTTTTACCATTGATAAAAATTCAAAACTGTAAATGGTAGAAGGTTAGTCAGCAATTGTTGGGGGAATCAAAAGAAATGGCCACTGTATGCCCTCCCTTGGCTTTTCTATTTGGCCTGGGGCTAGCAGGAGTTCTCTGGAGGGGACACTTCTGTGTGGTTCACATACAGAGCCCTGCTCTATAGCAGAGGTATCCTTATGGCGCAGTCCTGGTCAGGTTGCCTTTTTACTATTCAGCTGTCAATAAGGAGATGCTCTTGGCAATTTGGATTGACATAGTCCAAAGTTTCAGCATCAATCTGTCATCAGTTGGACTTTCTCAGATCACCCATGTATCCAGAGGCATTCCCAATACTGTGGATTCAGAGACAAAGGAGGCTCTGCACACAGTAGTACCCATCCCTGGGATATAGATTGGAATCAGTATTTCTAATGGGTCCTCTAGATGACATTGCATGCCACATCAGAGCTGCTGGCAGGAGGAGGTAAGAAGACAGAAATGTAGAGCCTCACATCCAAAAGCATGCCACCCTGCTCACAATTTAGTACATATCCGGAGCCTGTGGTCCCTGGCCCCATCGATACAGGCCTCATTCATTTTTCTCTTCTGTCCACTCCTGCTGCTGAAATTTTAGTAATTCTGTGAGTCTCTTCCTCTTGAATTAGGCCGTGAGGTTGCAAAGGGCCTGGATATTCTTCTTGTATCTCTCATAGCACCTAAAATCTGTTTTGAAATTACTTAAAGCAAATATTCCCCATCCTGAATTCCAACAGTTGGCGGGGCCATCCCGTTATCTCAGAGAGTCTGAGAACAAAATCACGCTCTAATGAATTCCATACTTACAGAACATGGCCAACGAAAATACGATTATATATCCAACTGTATGATATTGTGCTTATCAAACTGAGGATTTAAAGCTGGTGTTGAAGAGGGCGTGGCTAAGTTGGACCTGTTGGAAAGAATGCAAATTGGCTTAAATTGCCTCTGGTGCGTTCTGCATTTGATGACAGCATGTGTCAAGAGCCTTGAAATGCTTTGTAGACCCGGTATTTCCAGTATGTGAAAACTCTCATGAGGAAACCATCATAAGTATTGGTAAATAGTATAAATGGAGTAGAGCGGAGAGGAGCTAAATACATTATTGAATAGAAATATACTTCCCATCACACACCCTGAATATAGATTTAGACAAATACTAATATCACAATGTGTGGAGTGAATCTAAAATACATAATTTACATTTTGCAAAAATGTGTATAGGACTCCAAGTGGTAGGATATTCCACAGACATATTTAAGTATCTCTCAGTGTGTGGCCTATGATTTTTCTATATTATCCAGACTGTCTATAATTTCTATAACTAAAATATATTGCTATTATATTAAAGGTTTACAACTTTACAACTTATGCATGCAAGCTAAACCCCATGCAGCATTTAACTTCTGTCAATGGTGCTGCCCTTCTACCGCCCACAGAACTCCTGTGCCTCAGTCCAGTGTGTCTACCTGTCCTGGCCCTCCCCTACCCCTAGGTCCTCTGTGCTCATCAGGCCTAAATAGTGAGCTGTATAGTAACTAGCATGGTGGAGCTCCTTTATAACCCAGGCCTGGACCCACCTGCAGAGCTTCCCCTGGCTGGGCCTTTCGCTTGCCCTCCTTGATAGGAAACCCCACTGTCTGGAAATCCCACTTGCTCTCTGTCCTTGATTGCTAAGAATTTCTCTCTAGCATTACTTCATAAATTGCCCGTTCCATTTGCAAGACATTTACTTAAACCCCTTCTGTCAAGAACGTAGGAAAGACCCTGGCATTACTCTGTGCACTCACGGTCACTTACAACTTCTTGGTTGTCATTTGGTAACAAGGTCACTCATTTCTGTCTGTTTTTCATTAGATTAAAAGGAACTTGAAGGCTAGAATTAGCTTCGTGATCAACACATGGTAAGCTACCAATAAAATAAGCAACCAATAAAACTCATGTTGAATAAAAGTAGTAGCATAAACATCTCATGGAGATTTTCAGCAACCTCTCGCCCTATGCAAAGTGCGGGCTGACATGCAGCTGTCTTTGCTCTCCCAGGTCAGCCTGGCAGGAAGGCTGTGGTAGCAGGCTGTGCTACTTCACTGGTTCAGTAAGTAAATGGAGCTGGAGGTTCTCTCTCTTACAGCTCCAAGGGTCCAAGCTCCAGCCGCTACAGTTACTGGTTTTCTGCCTTTCCTCTCACCCTCTGCACCCCCCTCCACAATTCTGAAGCTCTTCTGTTCGTTTAATGCTTGTCTTGTTCCTTAAGCAAGACATTGAAGGCTTGGCCATGGTGATGCCAAACTGACTGAAACTCTTCTCTTCAGTGGAGACAGTTTAAACCACATGCACATCCTGTCGTGTCTTGAAGTGGAAGTGGGTGTGCTTGTGAATGTATCCTTGGCTGATGGGGTAGAATCCATGGCTCACCAATTTTTCTGGAGACGTGATGTTAGTCTACACAGACTGTTAGGACATAGTTGCCTTTTGCAGTGACTTTCATTTTGTCACATCATATTCATTGATGCCATATTTATCGCTTGTAATTAGTGCTGTAAGTCCTGGGAACTGAACAATACTTACGGATAAATGCTTTCTAGCAAATTCCGTGCAGCTTTTGATTATAACTGTTTCAGTATTGAACAATTATTGTTTTGAAAAAGAAAAAAGAAAAAATGGGTTGGGTGTGGTGACACACGCCTTTAAGCCCAGCACTGGGGAGACAGAGGCAGGTGGATCTCTGTGAGTTCAAGGCCAGTCTGCTCTACACAGTGAGTTTCAGAACAGCTAGGACTACATAGCATGGTGAGAGTCTTCCCTTCAAACAAACAAAACATTATGATCTAGAGCAGAGCAGGTCTGTTTGGAAAGGGGTCCCGATCTCACAGTCCCTTCACGATACCTAATCAGGCCCAGCCCCACTTTTTCTCTTCTTAGTATCCCCAAGCTTCAGGTGATTCTAGAGATATTTAAAGTTAGTGTTTGTCAACTTACAGTTTTCTTTTCTCCACTACTTTGGTTTACTGTTATGTTTTATAAGTTTATGTGAAATAATCAGTAATCTATGTGAGAGAACCCTCCACCCTTTGGGGAAATAATCTGAAAGACAGTGAAATTTAGCCCATATTCCTGAGGCCAGCTGTACACAAGAAGAGGCCTGTGTTTGGCATTTTACCTTCAATAATTTTTTTTAAAAAAATCTTTATGTTTATGTCATAGCTAAAATATACATCTTCATTGCTATTTATATAATTGTACAATAATTCTCAACATCTAGTTCTAGAACTGTTTTAAATATTTGTTTTTATTTTATGTGTCTGAATGCTTGCCTGCATCTCTGTGTACTGTGTGGGTGCAGCGCCTGTGGAGGCCAGGAGAAGGAACTGGAGTTACAGATGGCTGTTAGCTGTTGAGTATGTGCTGGGAACCGAACCTGGGTCCTCTGGAAGAGCAACTTGTTCTTAAGTACTGAGCCATCTCTCCAGCTCCATAAGTAATTTTAAGATGAGGTGTCCAACCTTTTGACACAGTGACCTGACACTGTCATCTACAGGCATGTGGGGCTGTGTCCTGGCCTTTGTGCAGCTCACTGGCTGATGGATATGTCTGGATCAACAATCTCAAACAGATTAAACTTAACTGCCAACTTCTTGCCTAGAAGCCTGTATGTTGGAGAACTTGAGGTGTCAGAGTAAGCACTGGGGTTGCATCAACGTTGAGCGTGAAGTTCTGCCGTTGTCCGTTGTAATCAGCAGGCAAGCATTTGGTTCCTTCCAGTTCTCCTCACTGCTTCAAGACAGTGGCACTCAGGTGTGCTTCATAGGCGACTTAGTGGGATCAAAATTTGATACTGTGTGGGAAAGTAATTTGTAATCTAGGATAAAAAAATCTTTCAAATGTTCAGTTATCATTATTGTATTCTTTACGATCCTGTCCAAGATTGACTGATCCAGAAAACACTGATTCAAAAAGTACTGAGTGGCTGAATATGGGAGCCACGGAGTTGAGTTTTTGCACACTCCCATAGGGCTCAGCTGACTCTGCTCCTGTTGGCTTGCAGCGTTACTTTAACTCTTGGTCTTGCTAACTCTTCTCACCACCCAGACACATGCATATCTCCTTGAGCGCCAGATTTCCTCCTGATACATAAATACATGCTGAAAGTGTGACGGATATAATGGGCTAACATTCCAAAACTGCAGATTCATTTCATTTAAACTAGGGTTTTTATGGACAGTGTGCCTGAACTCAACAGGCGGGTGTGGGGGCTATTTTTGGACAGGCAGAATTTCCAGCACCTCTTAAATCACATCACACAGAGATTGCCTCTCCGCCTCCGTGCTGGGCGGGCCTGCATTCATAAAACGGGACACTGGCCCAGGGCGAGACTGGGTCTCTTTTCTGAATCTGTGACTAATGCTCATTGCAGCGTTTGGAAAAGGAAAACACCATACAAAACCTCACCAACACATTTCCTGCTGTTTTCTCCAAAGAAAGGGGGAAGTGCGTGTGTGTGTGTGTGTGTGTGTGTGTGTGTGTGTATGTGTGTGTGTGTGTACTCATGTGTATATGTGTGTTCCTCCAATGACTGAGGAATACTGAGATGCACCACTATAGGAAGCCCCGGGCAGTGTTCTGTGATGGTTTTGCGTGGGAAATTGAAATAAGTTGGCAAGGAGAAGAATTCTTTCTGCATAATTCAAAGCAGACATTTTACTGGAGGAAAAGCAAATCAGAAATTTGCTGTCGGCCTCTGAAATTTTATTAGTTACAAAAGGCAATATATTAGTCCCTTGCATCAAATCCAGATAGAGTCTCTCTTGCTCCTCCCTCCCCTTCCTGACACTCTAAGATGAACCCGAGAGCACAGGATACAAGATCAGCTTCTCATGAAGGATGTAGCACTCAGTGTGACCTGTGACTGTGTCACATACTATTGTCCCCTGACCCGCTTCTCTGTGGCTCTAGAGATGTATGAAAGGGTAAAAGCAAGATCTGGAAATGGCTGAAATAATTAATGTTCCTGATAAAAGTGTAATCTAGTGAACAGTGTCTTAATAGCAATGTGGAATCCAAGTGGATGCTGGTTGATGCTTCATGGCAAAGCTGAGCAACGGTGTGCATGGAGCCGTGTGGTCTCTGCTGGCTTCCTGATCATCCAGCTCATTACAGGAGTCTGATAACTGCCGGGCGGTGGTGGCGTAGGCCTTCAAATCCCAGCACTCGGCAGGCAGATGCAAGTGGATCTCTGAGTTCGAGGCCAGCCTGGTCTGCATAGTGAGTTCCAGGGTAGCCAGGGCTACACAGAGAAACTCTGTCTTGGAAAACTGAAAAAGGGAAGAAGAAGAAGAAGAAGAAGAAGAAGAAGAAGAAGAAGAAGAAGAAGAAGAAGAAGAAGAAGAAGAAGAAGAAGAAGAAGAAGAAGAAAGACTCTGATAACTTCCAAACAACATGAACGCTTGAGCCAAGTAAGTGTGAAGGTGAAATGTGAATTTTAACAAAAGAGCCCATGAAACAATTTCAGTTTTATGCATAAGATTTCTATAGGATTGTTTCAAGAGGTTAAATTCAAATTTTATTTTTGTATTTATATATTTGATACAACATAGAAACAATATTCTAATTCCTTAATATTGTGATGCTACAAATACAGCATGAGTGTATTTTTAAAATTTATTTCATTTATATGTAATAATTGTTTTGCTTGTGTGCCTACTTGTATACCAAGTTCATATCTGGTGCTTGTGGAGGCCAGAAGAGAGCACAGAAGAGAACACTGGTTCCTCTGGGACTGGCATTACAGATGGTTGCGAGCCAGTATGTGTGTGCTAGGATTGAACCCAGGTCCTATAGAATAACAATCAGTGCTCTTATCTACTGAGCCATTTCTTTAGCCCCTTGACAGCATTTTTACAGTCTTGTTTGGTGAAATGAAGGAATGAATTCAAGCATCAGTGTCTCTAATACTTACAGCATATTTAAAAAATTTAGTGTGTGTGGTGCATGTATGGGTATGTACCTGCATGCATGCCCACACATGTATGTGTGTGACACACGTGTGATGGTCAGAGGACAGATTTCTGAGACTGGACTGTCTTTCTACGGTATGGGTCCTGGGTACTGAACTCAGGGTGTCAGGATTAGTGACAAGCACACTTTCCTTACTGAGCTATCTCACTAGTCTACCAATACTTTTCCAATAAATACAAATGACTCCATCCAATAACCAATTCTATTAGCCTGTATCCGTGTTTGGTTTGGCACTTCTGCCTTTTCTTGTAACCAAAGATGGAGTGAAGAGTGAGGATTAGGGACTAGAGGTCACACCGCGGATACACAGAAGCATGACAATTTCTATCACAGTTTGGTTACAGCTGTGCATTCCCTTTCTCCATGGAAACAAGCTCTTCGGTATCTGTACTGGATCTCTGATGGTTTGGGTATGTGCTCTGCCCCTCCTTCCCTCCTCGTTCCATTATCCACTGTCTGGGGACCATTACCCTTTTGGCTGAAAGTTGTGAACAATAATGAGGCCAGCCACAAGGCTCAATAAAGAGCAGACTCAATTAGAACCAGGGTTAAAACACAAAACATTTATACCAGACTTCCTACAAGGTATTAAAATGTTATGGAATGACAGAAAACAAACACACTGTTTACACAGTTATTAAGTATGAGTGGAGGAGGGCAGAGACCATGACCACTTCACTCCTGTTTCCGTTGCCTTGAACGTGATAGGAACTCTGTACGCGTTCTGCTTGAGGAGTGGGTTGGACGAATGAATGCCTCCTATATTCTCCAGTTCATGCTTTGGCGAGATGCAGAAGGGGTCTCAGGATCAAATGCCTTTTCAACTTTGCCCACCTGGATTTATAGCAAGACTTTTCATAGCATACCCAATGTGTGCATACACTCACCTGCAAAAACTGGGTTGTCCCCCCCTCTGTTACGAAACTGTTGCATCCAATATGCAACCAATAAAGCAAGAGATGGGAAAGAAAGGACTTCTGAATCATGCCTACGGCCATGGCCATGTTTGGTTTGTGGTTGCTAACAATAAGCTTCATTAGTTTTAATTAGAACATTAATGCTTACTGACAAATGATACTCCTCCCACACCTGGCACACCCTAGGCACACAGAACAGAAACGAAAAGGATACCAGAAAACAACTGGCATTCTTCTGACCTCTCTTGTTGGGAATCTCTGAGACATACCAGACTTAACCTGTTCTGAACAACGCTTTTGGCCATTCCCTGAGTTCAGCCTACTTTAAAGTTCTCTGTAGCATGGAGAATGGTTTTCAGTTTCTTGAGGCATAGCTGCAGGAGTCACGCCTGATGGCTTCTCCCTCATCACTTATGTTGAGTTGGCAGCCGTCTTTCAAGCTGGCTTCCTACATCCCCCCGAGCCTGTATGCTCCCCATCTTTACAAACCTCTCTAGGCACCCCAGTTCTGTTTGCTTCCTTCCTCCTCCCAAGGTCTCTTCACTCAGCAATCAGACAATGCTTTTAAAATCTCTCCTTTGCAAAGTCTTAATACCTTTTCCTTTCCTATCAAGTAAAGATACAAAATCTTCCATAAGGTGGCCCTGCCTGTAGCTCCAGCCTCTCCCACCTCCCTGGTGTCTCCTTCATTTCTTTGACAGCTTCCTGTCCCCACCGCAGTGTTTGAAGTGGCGTTCCCCATGCCTGGGTGTTTCTTTCAGTGTTTCCCACAAGTTCTCTTTCTGTTTGTTTCTGTTGTGGTCTGTCTGGGGCTGGCTTTCCGAAGGCTCATGTGCTGCAAGTTCTGTCCCGGTGTGGCAATACTGGGAAGTGATGGAGCCATTTAGGATATTGGTCCTAGTGGAAAATGCTGTCTGTAAGCCACAATACAGCTGCTTCCTCACAGAACTCAGGTCTCAAATGCAGGTTGCTACAACAGACCCCATCCCTTCCTCTGAAGGAACTGGTCTCTCCTGCTCCCTTACTAATATCACTGGTACACACACCCTTGCACACACCTTCCTGTTTCTTGGCCACACTGTGATGCAGCGTGGGTGCCTTCATCAGGAAAATGTCAGTGTCATGTTGATCGGACGCGCTAGTCACCAGAATAACGAGCCAAATGAGTCTCCCCTTATCATAAAGTACCCAGACTTAGATATTTCATCACTGCAACACTAACTGGTCTAGGACTAGCTCCAAACTCTCCTCCATCTACAGCATTTCCCTCTTTAATTACCTCCAATTTAAAACAGTTACTTACTTCGATACATAATTGTACACATCTGTTTTGTTTGCTTTTTTTTTTTTTTTTTTTTTTTTGCTTAATGCCTGTAGTTCTTGCTAAAATATAATGACCTCGAGGGCAGGACATTAGATCTGTTTTATTCACCAGCAAATATTCAACCATAGAATTGGTTCTTAATAGACCATCACATATTTGTGGAATGCATGGAAAATTAAGCATTTTCTGCATTTTAATGACAGGTCTGATTGGCGGCTTTGGCCAAAGCTGTATACCACCTGCTCTACCAACCTGTTACCTTTGTTAAAGGCGAGTGTAAATCAAGTCTTAAAAAACAATGTATCTAGAGTCTAGGCTACAAGGTTGAAAAAAATAATTGCAAATTGGTAGTCTTATTTCATTTATTTAACATTTTTTGTGTATGTGCATGTGTGCAGAGGCTTGTACCCAAGTGCATATATAAAGGCTAGCAGAGAATGTCAGGCGACCCGTTCTATAACTGCACCTTATTCTGCTAGCCAGGGCCTCTAACTGAGCCTGGAGCTAGGCTGGCTGCTGTCTTTTCCCTTCCACAGTTCTGGAGTGGGAGGTGCACATGGGGCCACGTCTGGCTTTTTACATGGAGGCTGGGGATTTGAACTCAAGTCCTCAAGCTTGTGTAACAAGTGCTCTTACCCAGGGAAGCCGGCCTAAGTGTTTAGTTTTGTCTGATGTATGTTGAAATAATAAATATTTAATGAAACCAAAAACGTTTTAACCCCCAAACCCCCCAAAAAATGATCTTTCTAGGAATGAATGAATGAACTGAAACTTTTTGAATGAATGCGACCTGCCTTCTGCTCGGTATAGGGCAAGCCCTGGGCTACTGGGAAAACTGATGGGTGTTTTCATTGGTGAATGATGTACATTTCCTGGGTTTTCACTTCTCCATTCGCACCATGTTCTGCCTGGTCCACATTGTGACAGAGAGAGAGGCTATTCAGACCTGCAGTGGCCAAAGAAGCCGCTTGCATAACATTGTGTTCACCCACAGTTACACCTTACGTGGTGTAATGTGGAAGATTGTATATAAGTCATCATTTTATCTGTGAAGATTAGAATAATGGAATAGTATGAATGCCTTTTGACCATCAACATACCTTGAGTCTCCTCTTCGTTTGTGGCTGGCCTGCCTTGCAGTACTCACATTCAACTTTGTGGGAAGCCTGTCAATAATCTGTGCACCTGCCTCTGTTCATAGCATCACTATCCGCAATGGCCTAGAGGTGGGAGCAACCTAAGTGTTCATCAATGGCTGGCTGAATGGGCAACCAAGTGTGGAACAACATATGATGGAATAATTGCACCCTTAACAACGTAGGGCACTGTTTTATACAATTAATACATACTAATAAGAATAATGGCAACCACAACAATGAATCTCTTAACAAACAATTAACTAGGACAAAAGGTAGACAAATGTGTCGGACTCCACTTCCACAGGCTTGCTCAGATCCGCACACACAGAAGGTAGCTCAACAGTTAGCAGAGGCCCCTGGACTGTCGTGGGTGGTGCTAGTTACTGATTATAGAGTTTCTGCTCTTTAAGATAGAGATGCACTTCACAACACCGAGTGTATATTTAACAGGACTGGGCTGTCAACCTTGATATGGTTTGGATGAGAAACTTTATGTCATGCATTTTTACCATATCTTTTTTTAAAGGCTCATGGCTGCGTTTCTCATACTTCCATGTTCCCTATACTACAAATTCAGCATTTGCTTTGACTTAGAATAGAAATTGTTTTAGAATGATTTGCTAGCTTTCGTGGACATTTATTCTGTGTAAGGAGAATTCTCTATTCACTGTCTTATTTAATCACGGCGACAGCCTTATAAAGTCAATATTCTTAGTCATAGGCTTTATAAAGGGAAAGTCCAGGTTCAGCAAAGGTGATAGGTCTGGAAAGTCCCAGGTGGACTGACTTGATTAGTACATCTTGCCAGTGGGTCTAAGTCTCACCATGGAAGAAATGGAGGTTATGGCTCATTCCAAAGGTTCAGCATTTCAGACAGAGTCCTGGCCTTCCACGCTTTCACCTGAGTTGGATGTGGATTGTATCATGAATAACCATACAAATCTTAACTACAGAAATAAAAGTTCTCTGTTGCCCCAAACATTTTGGGCAAAAGGACCCATCAAACTAGCCACCAAAATGCAGCTGAAACTATCATGTGCTGTGTGTTTGCCTTGAGTGAAAGGAAGAATTAAAAAAAATCAGAGAGCTACTGAGAGATTTAAAAATTAATTCTAACTAAATGGCATTCCTTGTATGTATGACACTGTTAGTCCACAACTGCTGTCAAAATTTAAACTGTTTTCTGTCCCATGTGATACAAGTAAAAAAGATCAGGTTCTTTGAAATCAACAAATTGCTCAAATTATGTGGCCATTCATTTACCTTTATTCTCCCATGTAAGCAACCTGGGGCAGGTAGAAGACAGAATTAGGACCTAACCAATGCACACACACTTGGGGTGGATGAAATGCTGGATAAATGGTAAGTGACATTGTCACTATTGAAGAATGTGGATCATTCGGTCTCATGAATTACAGACATAAAACAGTCTTCCTGACTTCTTCCGCAGCATCCATCAGATGGTTGCTAGGGCTACGCAGCCTAGTGACCAGAGGATCACATGTGACCAGTGGAGCACATGTGACCAGCAGAATGCTGCTCTGTCTTGTAGCTGATCCTCTGCTGACATTTAGAAATATTGACTGGATTCCTATCTTGACCGCTCTCCAAATATCATGGCCAGTCAACCCAGCCTCTGGGTGGAGTAGGATTCCTACAGCTGAATCCAAGGCTTTTTGGCATTAACATGTCTACCTCCTGCCTGTGGACTGAGGATTGCCTGCCATGTGGGTGTGGTCAGTTGCCTGTGCCCCCCTGGGTAGAGGAGAGCGGGCCAGCAACTGAGGTTTGGTGGATGCCTTTGCTTGAGTGGCATTTTTCTCTGAAGATAGACCTGCAGGTCTCCCATTTGGGAGGCAAACATGCTTGAGCCCCAGGAGCTCATTCCTAAGGCCAGGGAGCTCTGACCATCTATAGCTCCCTGCCTAGCTCAGACCTGGCTTTCTCTGCTGAGCCGCTCTGGCCTCCTTCAGTATACAGGGCCCAAATCGTTAACACATTTGACAGTTCTCTTTCTCAACTTGATAAAGTTCACTTGGTTGCAGTTCTTCATAAGCTCCTACTGTGTGATCCTTTCTAGCACATACTCCCTTCCTCCTCATCTTCCCTTGAGTGGATGATGGGCCCAGCCCAGATTTTGATACAATAACTCTTGGATTGTTTTTTATAGTCCCAAAGTGGTACTTCTTTGTTACAGCTCAATATTCCTAAATTTTGTTCCAAGTCTCATTATTTTACATTTATAAATATCAAGTTGGATTAATTGGTTCCAGCTCTCAAAATGTTTCTACCCAGAGGTTATTTTCTGTTATTTTCACAGTGGTTTTTGAGCCCCAGGCCTCATGTCTGTATGCAGGCCATATTCTCTAGGTATCTTTGGAAGGCTGATGTGGGACAGAAAAGATGTGCAGATTCTGGGCCCCCCTGTACCTTTTGAAGGCTGTACTGGCTATAATAGCTTCAAAGCATTTCAACAAGTTCCTAGGTCATGACCTTCCCTTTTGGAGAAACAGGCGGGCCAGGCGCGCCATAATCAAGCCGTGCCGCCCTAAGCACCCTTCCACTCCACCTCTTGCAGCGGTTTTTAATACTTTCCCTACACGTGAAGTTAGACTAACTGGCCTGTAATTTCCTGGTGTGTCCCTGAGCTCCATGAAATAGCGGCATTAGCTTGGCTCCTTGCCAGTTCTCCCAGAATGTTTTTGTTTTGCTTCAAAACTCAGGCCTGAAAAGGCTGGGGAACGCTTCTCGCCTCCCCTTCCCTTTGTTTCTTCCATGACATACTGCTCCTTCTGGTCTCAGAGCAGCTGCCATTTTAATAACGTCAAATCTCTTAAATGTTTTCATGCGTTATTTGTTCCTATGCCTGAAGCTTAAGCTTTCGACTTTTCATTTTGACAAGGGCCACCCCCCTTTCCAAAATCAAGGCTTGCAAGTTTACCGCGTGAACTGTTCATTTGAAGCACCATTTAAGGAATGACTTTCACCCTAGAAATCCAGAACACAGCAGCCTACTGAGCTATCACAGAAACCTTCATTCTTGTGAATGACTGAATTCTTGATGGGGAAGACATGAGAAATATGTCCACACACCCAGCGGCTAAGAATCAAAGCCTCAGGCGGAGCTAATCAATCAGGACACACTAACCCGGCCCACTTACAGTGTCTTAAAAATGGGCAGAGCAAGATCCGAAGATAGAACGTTTGCATTTCTTACCTTCTTCTTATATTTGTTTTTATTTGTGTGTGTGTGTGTGTGTGTGAGAGAGTATCCCAAATGTGTGCCAAGTGACTGCAGAGGCCAGAAGAAGGCGTCAGATCCCTTGGAGCTGGAGTGGTTATGAGCTGCATGACACGTGGGTGACATGTGCTGGCAACTCAGGTCCTCCAGAGAGCACCAAGCAGTCGTAACCTCTGAGCCACCTCTCCGGCCCTTCCATGTCTTGGACAGCATTTGATCTAACATTTCTGAAACTAATACCAGCATCTCTTTCAAGTTAGAACAGGAAAACCCATAAAAACACTTCCATTAAGAATACCCTAATTGTGCCTTTAATCACAGCACTTGGGAGGCAGAGGCAGGTGGATCTCTGTGAGTTCAAGGTCAACCTGGTCTATAGAGTGAGTTCCAGGACAGCCAGGGTTACATAGATAAACCTTGTTTCAAAAAAAAAATAAAAAAACAAAACAAACCCCCCCCCCAAAACGAAAACAAGCTATAAACAAACAAAAAGCTCTAGTTATTAAAAAGTCAAATTTTACTGAGAAGATGAGGCAAATTAATATTAATTTGTAGGCCCAAAATTTCAGGGCATCATATAGTCTTTATGATTATCCCTGTTTTTTATTATATAGAAATTGAAAATCACTAAATAGGGCATACATTCCTTTGGTTTTTTTTAAACAGACAATTTTGTTTTGGTGAATCCTTTACTTTTTGTTTTCATAAGGGCCTAATATGCCTTTTTGAAGGAAACCTTAGATAATCATTCCACCCTCAGCCCACATGTCCCTGGAAGCTCACGTCCAGCCGGGCAGGAGAGGGGGCTGCCGTCAGCACGGTGTGGAACCTGATATGGCTCCAAGTTCAAGCTCACTGTAGAGATAACCACTGCCTCACCCCAGCTTTGCCTTCCTAGTTTTTCAGTTCCTATGTCAAGTCTGAAATTTGTACATCTTGTCTTAGGACGTTCACTTCCCGTGCATCAGGTTTCAATGCATGAGAATCTTTAGACTTAAGGCACACATAGACCTCTCTCTTTAAGACATTCTAGCTGGATCTGAATGACTGGCAATAATTTCCTTTTACTTTATAGTCAGGACTTGGTATATTCACAAAGGAAAAAGTCATATTCTCCACATGGGTCCTAAAGCACAGAAGCACATAAGAGGACCTGGAGATGGATGCTGAGTAAACACAAGTTCAGCTGGAATCTAAAACATATACTTCCTCAGTGTTTCTCTTTCCTCTCAGTCCCTCCCTTCCTTTCTTATGTGTGCAGGTGTTTTGCTTGCATGTGTATTTGTGCACCATGAATGTGCCTGGTTCCCATGGAGGTCAGATAAGGTCAGCATATCCCTTGGAAGTGGAGTTACAGATAGTTGTGAGCAGCTGTGTGGGTCCTGGGGATCAGACCCAGCTCCCCTAAAAGAGCAGTTAAGTGCTCTATACCCAGGATTTATCCTTTCTTATCTAGTGTTTATTGTACTATGGAACTACAGATTTACTGCACTTTCTTTAAGACTTCTTCCGTGTTCACAAAGACTTCTCCTGTGTTTGTTGAGACTTCTCCCATGTTCACAGAGACTTCTCTCATGTTCACTGCGACTTCTCCTGTGTTCACTGAGACTTCTCCCATTGTCGCTGAGACGTCTCCCGTGTTCACTGTGACTTCTCCCATGTTCACAGAGACTTCTCTCATGTTCACTGAGACTTCTCCCGTGTCACTGAGACTTCTCTTGTGTTCACAGAGACTTCTCCCGTGTTCACAGAGACTTCTCCTGTGTTCACAGAGACATCTCCCATGTTCACTGAGATCCCTCTAATTCCCGTGTCTCTGCTTCATCTGCCCTTTTCCTCTAAACTCCCCTTTTCTATATTTGGATGCCAGGATCTACCCTCCCAAGTTAGACATCATTGAGACTAATGAAAGAGCACAGAGTTGATGGTAAAATGGGAAAACTTGAAGCTGTGTATTTGCCTGTGAATGAACAAATGAACTATAGCACCTGCCTCTGGGGAACTAACATTAGCAGAAATCTAAGCAGAGTTTCAGAGAACTACGGTTTATAAATAAGGCCGCTCTTGTATACAGTATCATGGCTAGATGAAATTCTAAAGTTTCAGGGGAAATTACACAATTTCAAATGAGTTCTCTGTGTATACAGTGCCAATCCATTCAAACGAAACCCTGAGCAAATCACTCAGGCATGTGGGCCTTGCTAGCCCGGACATTTCAAGTCTCCACTGAAGAGACATAAGGAGGCTCTGGGCCAGTTTTGCTGCTCAAGGATGAACTTCACTGTAGTGGGGGTGTTGCTTTAACTGGTGGCTATCTAAGCAACCACACGCTGAGAAACCAGGAAGCCAAACCGGTTAACTCTGCTTAATAAAGCAAAAAAGACTAGGCTCTGGTTTAAGGTCAACAAAGGTGTCCTACAAGTAGACATGAATATGAAATCATGTTGACTGTCTTTATGGTATTCTTGAGCCTTTACTCCAAAATGGAGATTCAATGTGGGACTATGGTCTATATTCTGCCAATTATATTTTAAATAAACTCTGATTGGCCAGTAGCCAGGCAGGAAGTATAGGTGGGACAACCAGACAGGAAGTAGAGGTGGGTCAGTGAGAATAGGAGAATTCTGGGAAGAAGGAAGTCCTGTCTGCAGTCCTGACCCAGCAACAGAAAAAGCAAAATGTGACTGCCTCGCTGAATAAGGTACTGAGCCACGTGGCTAACATAGACAAGAATAATGGGCTAATATAAGTTATAAGAGTTAATAAGAAGCCTGAGCTAGTGGGCCAATCAGTTTATAACTAATGTAGACCCCTGTGTGGTTTCTTTGGGACTTAATGACTGTGGGAACCGGGCAGGACAGAAAACTCACTCAACAAATGTCCCCCAACCCTGACAACAGAGATCTAAAAGGAAACAAGACTCATGAACTCCCCAAAGTCAAGCTACTTTGTTATCTACTATTCCTTTTCCCAGTGGCCAAGTTTTCTTGAAAGAGAAAATGTAAGACTTCCTAATTATGCTCCTAAAGAGCTTGTCTATGGAGGTTTCCTACTTGCTATGGACCATGCAAGCAGAAACAGACTCATGAGCAGGCTATCCATGTGGCTCAAAAGTCCAGAGGCTCCAGAAGACCTCTGGCCACCACTCCCAACTACCTGGATGCTCCCCACAGGCATAAATAATGTCACTTTGATCCCCAGTGGAGGAGGCATCAGGTGAGGGAGTCAGTGGGGAAGGCCTGAGACTGGAAATGCAGATGCGCGCTCGTCTCCAGATGTGCCCCGTCTTAGGCTAGGGCTGACCAGGAGCCCGCACTTGCTTCATGTTCTTTATCATTCTCGCTCCAGTGATTGATGGTAATGGATTTCTGGTGCCTCCGAGGCCCGATCTCCACAGTGCTCCACCCTGTCTTCCTCTTTCCTTCTGGAACCATTCAGAAAAGCAAGTGTGGGAGGCTTATTGCCCAGATGCTCCAGTGGAAGAATGTGGGAGAGCCAGATGTGAGAGGGACCTCCCCTGAGTGGAGAATATGCAACCGAGAGTCCCAGCACATGTTGGAGAGGGCTGGCTTTCTAACGAAGCTCTGGATTTGTAGCATGGTGCTAGCCCACATCCAAGTCAAAATGCCTGTCCAGATTAAACGTCAAAACTGCCCTGTTATCATCTCTGTGCTTTACTGAGTATCTTTGAAGAAGAAAGAATCCTTTGGGGGGGGCCTAATTGATCCCAGGCCTGATACTTGGACATGGATTTCCACGACCACTTCAGAAGAAAAAATTCTGCTATTTTAAATCCAGGTATCACATAATGTTTCAAATGGTGTGCACACATTCAGAACATCGTAAGAAAGGATAGGAGGTATGTAATTTGGCTGTGCTTGCAGAGTGAGTGTGCCAAAACATTGAAAGAGGTATAGCAAGAATTAATGCCAAAATATTTGCAGAACTGTCCACCGTCAATAACTATGAGGAAACTGGCCCAGACACTACTCAGACCATACTAAAGAGGTCACGAAGGAATCACCTAAGACCTGGGACACATAAAAGTTTCATTCGTCTCCAACTGCAAACAATCTTGTCCCTGAAAGATTCTCATAGCTTCATGTTTCAGGTCTGCATAGCCATAAAATCATGCCTAACATCTGTAGGTGACATTGCAGTTGGCCACTGGACTTTTGTATCTCTTGCAAACCCTAAGGAAGATAATAACGAGGCAGGATGAGAAGAGACCCTTCTCACTGAGCCTCAGTTGCCAGCCCTCGGCACAGGTATTAGGTATCAAGCAGGCTTCGGTGTCAAGCAGCTGCTGGCAATGGAATATGCCACTAATCTGAGGAATATCGCAAGTTTTACATTGATTAAAGTGAGATGTAAAATGTGTCCAAAATTCGCTAGCTGATGGAAAATCATTGCCGTTGTGGCTCTTTCTTATACAAGAAACCCTTTCTTGTTTCTTTCAGGCACCTAACACTAACAATGGCTCTCTTTAATGCTGTCACACATTCAATAATTATCACGGAAGGAAGGGTACAGCCCAATGATTTGGTATATAACTGCTCTTGAGTTGTGCTTTTTAATTGGAACAATGATAGCGTAAATAATCCAGTTAAGTTTACTCTAAAAGGCGTGTGTGTGTGTGTGTGTGTGTGTGTGTGTGTGTGTGTGTGTGTGTGTGTGCCTCCACTATAAGGAGCAAACATATCCAAAGTAGAGTGGAAATTTACTTTAAGATTGAATTAAAAACTTTAAAAGCATCATACTGGATGCTTTATTTCTAAAGGTTACAAAAATCTCTCTGACAGACCTGGTCACTCACCTCATAATGTAACGGTAAATTGCTGCTCGTGGGTTTTTTCCCCTTTTTAGCTGAGGCAGTTCCAGCAAGTGTCTGTATTTCATTGATCTGTAAGACAGTTGAATTAACTTATCATGAAAGAAAGACTGACTCAGGGAACACACAGATCTGCGAAACTTTCAAATATCTCAGGGATTCAAATTAAGCCCTCAGGCAACTTAGCAAGAAGGTAGCAGTCATCACGTGGATGCTGTATATGTAACCTCTAGGCAGGCTAATGTTACCTGCAGGGCCTGTGCCCCCGACAGCCCTTCTCTATGGCCTCTCACGGCCCTCTGACTTGAGCCAGCTAGGATTCTCTACAGACTTCACTTTTCAATTAGTCATGTGCTTTCCCTATTTATCGTTATTTCCCCCCTCTTTTATCGTTATCTAACCTTATAGTAAATAATTCCTTAGAAATCTTAGCACCCTGCCTGGAATGGTTGCAGAAATCCTTGCCTATGGAACGAAGTTTGAACGGACTACATGAATGAAAAGGTTAGTCCTTTCAGATTAAGCATTTTAAATTGTTTGCAGAATGTAAATGTGCGTTTGAAGTCATCCACCATAAATAATGCAGCAGCTCAACACATGATCATTTTTGCCTACTCTAAAATTTCATCCCACAACTTTAAGGAAGAATGACTTTGGAGGTGTTTAGGCAGGAAGAGACAGGTACCTGCTGGAGAATGTCTTGCCATGACACTATACTGAAGAGTTTACGCTGAGGGACTTGGACAGCCATGTCTAGAGCACGGATGAGAAGATCATCCTCAATCCGGTTCCCAACCACGAAAGCGATGGAGGCCTTCCAATCATTCTGTTACAAGAGCAGACAGAATTAAATGCTAAGTGTTCTTCGCTGGGTCAAAGGCTCCCACTGAAAATCACAGAGTTTTCTTGTTAATCTTACTTTAAGGACTTTGAAGTACATGTGCAGTTTTGACCAAAGTAACCACAAGGTGGCAGTATTGTGCCAAATTTCATGTAACTTGACTAAATCAAATTTTCTTGAGAAACCAGAAAAACCATTTCTGAAGGTAGATAAATTCCAGTAAAATGCTGTCCCCTTTGCATCCCCCAAAGTGTTGGAGTTTCCAATCAATATATCATTCCTGTGCCACAAACATACATTAAAATGCAGTCTCAAAGCAGTAATCATTGTTTCATTTCCTGGTCCTTTCTCTAGACAGTGACTTGAAATAGTGCTGGGTTTATAGAAGAAATCCAAACAATAATTGCTAACTGTTGGGTGACACTGAGTGAGTTCATAGTGGGAACCAGGACCCACCTTCTCCTTTCCCTGTAAACAAGAACGTGACTGCTGATCCACAGAGGAATTCTTTCCACGGCTAGGAAGAAGGCTAAAATGTTACACTTGGACATACAATTTTGATTCAAACAATTTAAAGAAACAAATTGCTGAAGACGAGGATTTCATTCCTCAATCCCTTTATCTTCATTTACTACTATTTCTATTGGCAAAGGTAATTCTCCGGGAGATGGAGTGGAACTCCATGCATTTTCCCCCACCCCTCATGACCTCCTGGTGTTTGAAATAGGGCTGATTTCTGCTTCTGAACAAAATTGTCTCATGGGGAGGTAAGACAAGCGTGTATGACAAAGACGTCAGGGAGAAGAGATGAATATTAGGGAGGGGATCCCAGGCACATGGCGTCACTAGGTCTCAGGGTCCTCACGCATACTAGGAGAGTTAGGCATGGCAGTATCTAAGCCTGTCTCTAGCTCAGCAGTTCCCAAGCTGTGGGTCATGAGACCTTTGGGGGTGGAACAACTCTTTCACAGGGGTCACCTAAGACCATCATAAATATCAGATATTTACATTATGATTCATAACAGCAGCAAAAAATACAGTTATGAAGTAGCAGCAAAAATAATTGTATGGCTTGGGGTCACCAGAGCATGAGGAGGTGAATTAAAGGGTCAGTCACAGCATTAGGAAGGTTGAAAACCACTTGCTCTAGCTACTTCTAGGAAACGGACAGCTGTGGAGTAAAACCTGCTCTTGGTGGATGCCAAAACAAAGTCTAAGGAGACTGGAAAACTTCATGCAGTTTTTGGTGAAACGTGCAATTTTGTGTGGCTCTCTCTGGACTCTGTTCACAGCCAGGCTGACATGGTTAGAAGCAGAGTCTAGGTGTGAGGAGAGGCGGGGCCCATTCTTCCTTACCAACAAACAGCGTTTTCCATGGGAACTTACTACATGACAAGATCCACCCAGTGTCCAGCGCCATCAGGAAAACAAAACCACATGCGAGAACAGAAAAACGTGTGCATTCCTTACAGAGAATGTGCTAGGTTTGCATGCATGCAGACAGGCGTGACTTCTTTTTTAAAAAATTACGTTACTGAGTTTAAAACCTTTGCGGATGCTAATTTGATGTAGACAGAAAGAGCACTTAATTTTTTTGTTTAATGTTCTGGCTCTAAAAATTAAGTATGATATTTTAACAAATTGTTTAGAAAAGAATTTCATTGCCACTAACTGACCTTCCTTGTACTGGATATCATCCCTACCCCTGGGGTACTCTCATCAAAGCCGCATCTTTAGTGAGAGCTGCAGGGAAGCCTCTTCCGTTCTCCCAGAACAGTGTCCACCTTTCCTAGACAGGGCATGTGTCAAAGTTCCAACACTAGAAATGACTGCCCCCTTCTGTCTCTCTCTCTTTTCTCTGCAAGTTTCTTTGCTGATATTTGAAAGCCAATGGTGATAAAAAAAAAAAAAAAAAAAAAACTTGTCATGCAGCTTTTTTAAAGACAGTTCCATGGGAGGGTATTGTCGCCTGCTACCTACTGATTAGGAGCCTGTGTCAAAGGCAGATGTGGGCCATTCCAGACATGAAGAAAGAGGGGAAGAGGAGGAAGGAACTAACAATTACTGTGGATCTGCCACGTGCCAGGCACACGCTGCCCCTCCGAACCCCTAAATGATGCCGTGAAACAGGTACACCGATACACTGTAGATGGAAAGACAAGTCCAGGAGTTCAATGTTGTGTTTAAGAACATTTTGGCAGAAACCCATGGGGACTGCGCAGAAAGCTGGCAAATCTGTGATTATTTCAGGACAGTTCTGAGGGCAGGTCACCAGAGCCTGAATGACATGTGACATCTGTCATGTGCTACTAATTGATGAAAATTTACCGTACTTGTACAAGTGCATGGGGCCTTCAGAGATAGCTTCCATCCAACCCCCAAAACATTGTGAGTCACATTTTAAAAAATGGCATTTTACAAGAGGATGAACGGTTAAGGCCATCTCCCAAGTTCCCCTCTCCAGACTCCTAGGGCTCCGTTTTCTTTGCCCTAGAGTGTTCCAAAGAGAAACAAACGCATCTATTGCTTTCAGTCCCTGGTCCTGTATGTTAAAACGTGTGGCATTCCTGATGTCACGTGGAGACAGCTCTTGGAAGCTAGATCAAGAACATTCCTCTCATTTAACGCATCTGAAAGGTCTAGCTGTGGCCCAGTTTTCACCAAAACACTGGTCCTTAAAGCAGCTTCTAAACTGGGTCTGCTTTCTAGAGTAGGATCCAAAAAGGACATTGTTAGTGCTGCATGTTCTCGTCTAATCAGAGGCCCAGGGCCCCAGGAAACATGAGACAGTGGTCACTTTCGGGGGGGATGCCTGAGGGGACAGCTGCACCAACTGCTGGCTGCAGCAGGGGGCAGCGGGATGCTGGGAAATACACACTGCTGGATGAGAGAAGCATGGGGGGCACCTAAATGAAGAGGCTCTATTAGCGTTCCAGGAAAACAGTAGGTTCCAAATGTCTACCATCAACAATTCGTTTAGAAATAGGATGTTGTCTTAGGGGAAAAAAGGACACAAAGTGGATTCGGTAAAATACTGTCAAAAACAACCAAACAACCCCCCCTAAACAAACAAAACGACAACAATAAATCCTTCCCACCTGGGCTTGAGTTCAGGAACTTGGAGGGCGCTCACCAGGAGCTGGGGAATGAAAACTGGCCACTTTAGAGAAAGCAGTGGATATACTTGATGGCGAGCGAGGAGGCTCTTATTCTAGTGTGCTCCAGTGCTTTTGACAATGATGGTGGCTCTCTGCTACCCGGAGACATGACACACAGATATTGCTGAGTCCTGCCCTCGGAGTTATTGATAAAGTCGGTCAAAGGTGGAAGGGAATTGTGCATAGACACAATCCATTACCTTCTATTTGCTTAAGCAGTCTTACCTAATTTGAAGCCTGGCAGGAGGGCGTCTCAACCCAAACACTCACATGTAGTCTCCTAAGGCAAGAAAGCATTCAGTACATGCAGGGAACCTGGCCAGCTCACAAAGCCTCCAGTCTCACAGACATGGGGTAGATTCAGAACTATTTTTCTTTCATATATTAAAAATTCTCCAAATTTTACTAGGCATTCCATATTCTAATATGATTATAACAACTCTTTCACTAGCAAGGGGACATAGCCTCTGGACAATGGGGCTGTGATTGCCTCCTGCTGTTAGCAGGAGTATCCACTGATACAGGAAGACAATGGAATGCTGTCTTGGTGGCCTTCCATGGCGCTTCTGGGAGGAGGTCTCCATGGACCTCTACCCAGAGCTGACCAGAGAACCTTCATCAATAAGAGGCATATAAAAGTCTTACGTAAAATCCATGCAGCATTTAAGAAGTTGGCTTGACTGAGAACCATTTAAGCACAGCAGATATGCAAGCCTGTGCTTGGTGTCCATACTCAGCTGAAGGAACCCTTTTTTTTGTCCTGAAGATTTACCACCAAGTGGACAGGGGTTTGGGAATGCCTTTCTTGTGCTAGGTTTTTGCTTTCAGAAGACTTGGCTCTCTGTCAGCAGAGGGGTGTTAGTGTGGGCTTTTGGCCAGGAGAAGAAATATTTTCATTACCTCAGACTGGCTGCTGCAATTGTATCTGTTAAAAAGGAATTTTTTAACTGTAAACTAAGTTGGAAGTAGAGGATCAATAATAGACACACGTCATATGATAAACAAGTACAATATTAATGATGATGACATGCTTTTACCTAACTCTTTTTAAAGTGGGTATAAATTATATATATGTGTGTGTATACATATATATATATGCATATATATAATTATACAGCCTTCATAATTTCTCCTAAAACTTAGTTTGATATATTAGTGCATACTGCATGAGAAATCCTTGTTTAGGAATCAGATCACATGGCTGCAACAAGTAGACTGTAACTCTTGAGGCCAGAAATTATGATTTATATACTAGCGTACCTTGGGATGCTTGGCATGAACAGAAAATAGAGCCAGGCTCTCTATGGAAAGGCAAGGGGATTGACTTAGGCACTCAGAGGACTTTGACTCTTGGAATCATCAGTTGTGAGAAAGTATCACATCAGGCAGCTGGAGGGTACGCGTTCTGCAGCCCTTCAGTCCCCGTTGAGCCCCACCAGGGATCAGTTACAAGGATTTAGGGTCTGCTAATACATGTTTCCTGAGAGCGATTCGGGTAAGCACCTGATGCAAGGGGAAGAGGCTGCTAATGACTTCCGAGCAGCATCAACTATAAAACAAAGCCCCCCTCTTTCCTTCTCCCTGTTCTTTCCCAACTCCCATCAAAATAACATCCTGGTTCCTCTTCCCTTCACCCACTACAAACAGACCACAAGTTCTGGGAGCTGGCATTCTACAAGCTTGAGTCACAGTGGAAGAGTGTCAAGGGGCAGCGGGGAGAGAAAGGAAGTGAGCCGAGGAAGCAGCAAATCACACTGGCTGTCCCAGTCCAGAATCTGGGAAAGAGTTGCAGAGCCCAAGTCTTCCTTGGCAACAGTATCATCTCCCACTTATTATAGTCTCTGATCTCCATCCTGGGCACCATGGGAGTCAATGGTCACCACGCTCCTCAACTGTCTAGAGAGAGACAGCTTCAAGGACGCCATGCCTGCCATAGAGTAGTGCTTCAATTGGTGAATGCTACATAATACGGTGTTCTACCTAGAGGCAAGCTATCAGTTACTTCCCAGCAATGCCCTAGGACTGGCTTCATGTGAATGGCTCACTTAGGGGCAAAAAAAGTTGAAGAGGCAGTGGCTAACTCTGAAAAAGCACTGAGGAGTACAAAGGAGTTTATCTCCATGGCTCGCACACAGCCCATCCCAAAGCATCCTGCAGCAGGGCAGGATCAATTGCTGATATGTAGTTGCTGACGTCAGTGCAGGTAGACCCCCAACTTCAAGCATTTCACGCAAAGGACAGACTATATACCAAGGGTTCCTGTGAGAGAAGTTGGGCTGTCCTACTGGGCCTGCCCGTTCCTCTCTATTCCCACTGTTACAGCTGTACACGAAGGATATTGCCATGGAAGTGCCAGGGGGCCCCACCCACAGCTGACAGGACTCCTGCGCACTGCAGCCGTTCCTTGGACAAATACAGGATACACAGTGACTAGGAGCCCTAGTTCAGGAGATAGCTTGGCTTGATTCAAATTTTAGCAGACTAAGCTGTTAAGTTCTTGGATCAATGGCTTTGCTGTTTCTCATGTATAAGGAAAGATAACAACAGGCCCTACCTCACTGCATTGGTATGACGATTGAAGGGGAAAATCTACAGACAGCTCCTCAGAGATCAATCTGCAGTAATAACCACAGTTGAGTTTCCTGAATATTAATGGGGCTTGCGCTTCTGCTTTTACCCGTCGTTGTCTGTCCTGATATGGCTGCTTCAAGCGATAGTGAGCTTATGGTTGAATCAAGAAAAAAAAAATCAGACTATCAATTGTTTCATTATCAAAAATAAAATATTAATTTGAATAATAACTTGCAAGATAATTTTCTCTTTGAAAATACCAAACCTGCTAGCTGCCATGATTCTAATGGAAGAGAGGACCCAGGTCATATACACATAGAATCTAGCATATTAAAGACAGACTCATTTGGGGAGTTTGAGGAGAGCACATCAGACTGTGACAGGAGATACTGTTCCATCAGTTTGTACCTGGTGTCCATTACTCAGAAATACTGTGCTATCTTCAACCACAAACCCAAGGCAAACAAAACAGCGCATGGGAGATCAATGAGATGGCTTCAGGCAGTAGATGTGTGTGCACTTAGTGGCATCGGGAGGCAGTGAGTGTTCAGGGAGCCACACTGAAGAAGTGTCCCCAAGGAACTTCTCACTAGAGGTGAGGTCTGCTTCCACAGTTCAAAAGGTGCCAATGGGTCTGTTGTTTGCTGTGGAACAGCACAAATCAAGCCGGTTGATTTTTATGGCTCTAGATATAAAACACAGATGCCCATTCAGGACTAGTTCCTTTTTTTTTAATTCACCATTTTTAAAATTTATTTTACATCTCAACCACGGTCCCCCCTCCCTCTTTTCCTCCCACTCACTCCCTGCCTTCATCCACTCATCCTGCTCTGTCTTCATTCAGATGAGCCAAGGCCTCCCATGGGAATCAACAAAGCAAGGTACATCAAGCTGAGGCAAGGCCAAGCTCCTCCCCTGCACCAAGGCTGAAGAAGTTGTCCCACCACAGGGAATAGGCTCCAAAGAGCCAACCCATGTATCTGCAGGTCCAGGCAGTGGGGCCCCACAAAAGACCAAGCTTCATAACTGTCTCCTAGATGCAGAGGGCCCAGGTTGGTTCCATGTTGGCTTCCCAACTGTCCATCCAGAGTCTGTGAGCTCCAGGGCTAGTTCTTAAGAACAAAAGGAAGACAAGGGAAGTTATCATGGCTCTACCATGCCTTCAAGGTGTAATGAAGCTTACCACTTATTAGACTCAGGGTCTTAAGAGTCGATTTGCTAATTAGATAAGTAAATAAACCCTATGAGTAAATTGCCTGGACCCCCTTATTTTCTTCTTCAGAGTGCCCACATATTAGGTATTAGAAATGATTCCCAAGAATTCCCAGAGATGTCCAAATAGTGCCTTGCCGATGGTGCTCCTTTCTGTAGTGGAACAGGTTCTAGAACATGCCACCTGGACTGCTTCCTCTTCATCCTGCCATCTAACAGCTTTCCATAAATGCTTCTTGAACTCAGCAGCCGAAACCACACATTAAAGAGAACTTTTATACACACTTGGTATGGAAAGGCTGATGGAGTGGGCCGTGTGCTATCAGCTGCTCTTGGCACTGCAGAAGGCATCAGGCTTCCGAGTCAGTGACATGTGAGTTAGAGAAAGCGTGGGCTTCTTTGATGTCTAAACAGAGCTGGGAATGTCTCACACCCGGCAATGAGAACTCAGCAGCTGACAAAGAGCTGTGCTGTGTGTGCGCTCGGTGGCCGGCTGGTTTTTCTTGTCTTCATAAATGTTGAACACAATCACTACAATTAGTTGAGTGCTGTTGGAAAGGGCACGTTGCTCAGGCGGTGTCAGATTCTGCCTTGCTGTCTCTTAACCCGAATGACCTTGTGCTAGTCTTTAAGGCTCTGTTTCCTCATTAAGGAGAAAAAAATAGACAAGTAATACAGCCTTCAAAGGAGGTGGGCTCTAATGAACAATATATGTGGAGTCACTTTGTAAGTTGTCAAGTACTGAACAAAAAGGTAAGATCAATATCTGCAAGGGAGGTAGCCTAGATTCCCGCAGAAAGTTCTGAGAAACTGGGCTAGAGGGGGTGGCCACTTCTAGGATTCTAAATTTGGACACTCCCTAGGATCTCCTTTGGACAATTCAGCCTCTGGCTTAGGGTGTTTGGTTGTTTCTTCCTTTTCTTCTTCTTCTTCTTCTTCTTCTTCTTCTTCTTCTTCTTCTTCTTCTTCTTCTTCTTCTTCTTCTTCTTCTTCTTCTTCTTTTTTTTTCTTTTTCATTTTCAGAGAGTCCTTGGCCCATCCCAGCACGTGAGCCTGATTCAGTTTTGCTCCATGCATCAGAGAGTTTTAAGGCGGCTATTAAAAACGCCACATGGAAAAGCTTTGCAGGGAATTCTACTCCGCAGAGAAGCCACAGAAACCGCGGCACACCTTAACTGTCTCCCTGCCCCCACCAGTTGGCTACAATTACAGCTCCATTATGCTAGTGCACTCCGACAGCTTCATTGCTTGGAGCAAAATCTGAGGTCCACAGTGAACTTCAGAACATAAAAAGTAAGGCGGACTCCAAAAAGAAACGAGCCTCTTTGGGTTTTCAAACAACTATTACATATCAGAGACATTCTTCTACCAGAGGAGACTGAGGAGAGCCAAGTGGAGTCCTGCTAATTGCTCCACAAATGTAAAATTGGAATCAGGGGCTCACCCCAAAGAAAGGGGACCTCTTTTCATCATCGCATATTAAAAGCTATGCTCTTTCATCAACCCCTTCCTCAGGCACCGGGCCTCCTTTTCCTTTCCTCAGATCCCTTCAAGGTTAAGTCCCTACCTTCCATGTTAAAACTTAAGACATTTCCAAGGCACAACCACACCCTATGTAGCCCTTCCCTTTGCGTGTCCAGCCTCCTGCCTCACTCTACATGTCATGGATCCACTAAGCTCTCTGCCATATTTTGGGCCTTTACATGAGGGTTACCCAGAGGAAGCAAGATAAATCATTCTCTCCCTGATGACCACACTGGCCATAAAGTGGCTACGTACTTAATGTTTGTGGAAAATCCATGTTCTGGCAGTTAGTGCAATAGTGCTACATATGATTCGCTACAAGAAAACTCATCATCTTTAATTCCTGCATCTGTGTGAATGAGGACACAATATCCCAGGCTACTTCTGACAAACACAAAGATCCAAGAGCGTCTTGGTCACAAAGTCTAACCTATTGTTTCCAGTGTCCAACAGAGAAGACAAAACTGTTTTCTACTGTTTTGTGACTGAGACAAAATTCTTTGCCCGTTATGTCCTGTTTGTGGGTCTAAAAACAGGGTCTCAGGATTAGACTCTGAGAGGGAAGGCTCAAGGGTGATCTACGGGGCAGTTCCAGATCTTTATGGAGGGTGAGGTTTTTTTTTTTTTTATTTGTTTGTTTTGTTTTTCTAGACAGGGTTTCTCTGAAGGTTGAGTTTTTGTCATGGAAATGGGGACTGATGAGAGACGACTCTAACAATTTCCTATGGATACATAAGAAAAGGTATAGGGGCCCATCTTGGCATCTTGGGCCACAGGAGATCACTGAATTGGTTTCTTGCCGTAATTGTAATTCGACAAGAATGAGTTAATGGGCCAGGCATGGTAGTGCACACCTTTAATTCCAGAGGCAGAGGCAGGCGGATCTCCATGAGGTCAAGGCCAGCTTGGTCTACAAGAGCTAGTTCCAGGACAGCTAGGACTGTTACACAGGGAAACCCTGTCTTGAAAAACCAAAAAAATAAAAAATAAAAATAAAAAAAAAGAATGAGTTAATGGTTTAGTTTAACAAGCCATTACTAAATGCAACTGATATAGCAAACCATAGAGAACATAAGACACATCTAGGACAGTGGTTAGCAAGCAAGCAAGCATGCAAGCAAGCAAGCAAGCAAGCAAGCAAGCAAGCAAGCAAGCAAACAAGCCTTGTGTCTCACTGGAGAGGTGGCTTCCCTGGCCCTTATCAGGGGAGACAGGCTGTTTTATTCCTCTACAGCGCTTTGCTAGACAGCAAGCCTGACTTCCCCAGCTGCTTAGGATCCAGGGTTTGCTGGAAGAAATCAAGAGGCAGAGTTTACTTTGAGTGAGGAAACTGGGGTGAGGCTCCAAATGGTCAGTCACGGTCAATCAATCTTAGTGGGAGGGCGGACCAGAGTGGTGGCTGGCAGGATGTGGGTGCTTAAAGAAATCCTTGGACTCTCTCTTCCAAGAATGCTTGAGAGTTTTTCAGGGTTCAGCTCAACTATCATTTTGTCAGGGGTTTCCTAGGAGACAAATTCAAAGAAGTAGAGGAGAGCATGCGGCGAGGAGGCAGGGCCGAAGCCAGAGGAGAGGTAGACTCATGAGCAGGGCAATCAGAAGCTCACCTGAGGCCTTAGCAGGGGCAGTTCCAGCCACTGAAACTGCTTCTGGCTCATTCCTTCACCCTCGGCCCCTCATAACTCACACATCTCCTTTACAATGTGAGCCTCATTTACAGCCCACGTAACAAAGCAGACCCAGTCCATGCTTATGATAAATCTCAAGCTCCAGATCTGCTTATGGTTGTTAATTTTCTCCAATTACACAGGTACATGGGACTCCATTTATTGGACATACCAGGGTAGTAACTCATAATAATTATCCCGTTCCTATTGGTTTCCTAATAGTATCCTTACAATAGCTCTTTCAATGGTGTAATAAAAAGAACACTAGATGGAGTGTCGGAAACCCCAACTGTTAGTTCCGATTCCAGTCCCAGGGTTTTGAGAAAATATTTGCATATGCAGAACCTGACCTATGAGAAGTAATAATACTTAAAGCAGAGAGTCATTCATTCATTCGTTAAACTAAGACCCATGAAGAATGAGCAACATTGAGATGGGCTTTGGAACAGAGAAAGGAATCTGAGGCACAAATCCTTTGACAGCTTCCATCTCTGGAGGGGGAAAAGCTGTTCTGCGTCTAAATATTTCATACCTAGAAACACGTGTTCGAAGTTCCCATTTCGGTTATTACATTACTCTAATTTATTCCCTAATAATATTTACTAGGAAGGCACAGTTAATCACACAAAGACACCCAGGGACCAATGAACTGAATACGTATACCTCTATTTAGATAGAATTAAAAACACAATGCTGAATAAACACAGACCACGGAATTTGATTAATACAATGTGAGAGTATTTGTGCCCCAATTCATGTTTGCACCCCCTGTGTCTAGGATGGCACATCCACCTCAGGGGGCCGGGACTAACTGTTACTCTAATGGAATGTCCGGGGCACCGCTAGCTTTATTTGTCTACGACAGCGGACACAGGCTGAGAGATCAAGCACTGGACTTATGCTAGGTTCTTTCTGAGAAGGTGAAAAAGGGACTAGAAGAGAGTGTGGCTTTGAGAACAAAGGGTTCTCCAGTTTTCACGTGTTTCTTTGAAAAAACAATATTTACGAGGGTATAAATGGGCTTGATATATCATTCAACATTTGAGAAAGTACTCTTGGGGCCAGGGAGATGGCTCAGTAGATAAAAGCATTTGCTCTGCAAGCAGGAGGACCAAAGTTTAGGCCCCCAGAACCTACCTAAGTCCTGGACAGATGTGGGAGCTGCTTGTAATCCTAGCACTTGGGAGACAGAGATAGCATCTTTGGTACAAGATGGTTGGCTAGATTAGCTGCATCAAAATCGAAATTCAGCAAGAGACTCTGTCTTAATGAAATGCGGCAAAATTGAGGAAGATTATTGACATCAACCTGTGGTCTCCACATGCATATACGTACATGTGAACATGTGTATAATATGCACACATCAACCCTACACACCCTTACACATATAAAAGGAAAAAAAGAAAAGGAAGCCTTGCTCTCAAAAGACTCAGTCTCCCAGGAGAGAGACGTGTCTATACTACCGTGACATGGGTGGCAGGCACTCTCCTAGCCCCTCTCTAGCTCTGCTTGCTAGGAAAGGCCTCACAGACACAAGCAGAGGTAGCGGAAGCAGTTGTTTGGTCACATGTGTTGCTTGTCTGTCTTCTGTCTTCACAGTAGTCAGACACGAGCAAGGCTTCTCTGCTCATGTTCTTCAGCTTCTTGTATTTTCATCCCAACATACCCTTCACCAGTTTCAAAAGCTTCTTTGAGAGATTCTGATACCCCTCCCACCCTGCTTTCTTCACTGGAGTCGATAGCACTCTCTAACCTCTTGACCCACTTCCAGACTTCCTGTGAGCCCCCTATTGCTCTAAAATCTTTTCTTTATAGCCATAGTCATCCCCTCTACATGTTCTGATACTGAAGTTTCCACTTCCTGACAACCCCCACTATCCCTCAAGTCCACAGTGTTCCTTCTACCAACTTCCTTCCTTCACTACCAACATCATTGTAAGCACTTTACTCACACTGAGTCCTGAAGACCCACGACCATGTCTTCATTACCAGCATATTTATGTCACCCCATTCCCTAAACATCCCTAGGTGAGAGACTTAACTTCCCATGTATGCCCTTCCACCTGCCTGACTTCATGACACCAAACCATTTTATTCTGTCTCTTCCTATAGTTGTTCCTCCTCTGAGCATTAGGCCATTTTCTTTTGTCCTACAAACATAGATCTATTAGGTATCCCACAGAATCCTGTTCTCAACCTTCTGTTCTTCTCTTGGATGAGCTCTTCTTCCCAGTCTACTTTTATGATTGCATATGTGTGTGTGTGTGTGTGTGTGTGTATGCGCGTGTGCATGTTTGTGTGTGCATGTGTGCATACGTGTTAGATAAGCTGTCTTTGATTACACTTGTCTGCATTGCTGTGGGACAATAGTCTTGTACCCTGTAAAGATTTGTCACTTGTATTGGTTTAATAGAATGCTGATTGTCCAGTAACCAGGCAGGAAGTATAGGCAGGGTGACCAGAATAGGAGAATTCTGGGAAGAAGTAAGGCTCAGTCTGCATTCCTCACCCAGACGCAGAGGAAGCAAGAAGAGAATGCTTCACTGATAAAAGGTACCAAGCCACATACATGGCTAACACAGACAAAAATTATAGGTTAATTTAAGATGTAAGAGTTAATAAGAAGCCTGAGCTAATAGGCCAACCAGTTTATAATTAATGTAGACTTCTGTGTGTTTCTTTGGGACTGAACGGCTGCGGGACCAGGTGGGACAGCAACCTCTGTTAACACTGCGTGAGCATGGGTGGAAAGTTATTTACTGGAGTATGGACAACATACAGTGGTTACACCATTGAAGAAAGTGGTGCCCACTTCTCTAGCACCATTAACTGACAACAGTCTTTCAGGAAGGAATGGGGCTTCAAAGAGCCCTCCCCCCTTACATGAAAAAAAGTTTGCTAGTCTCATTCTTGTGCCTGTCAAGTAGCTGTAGCCGCGGTGAGTTCACGAGTTATATGTCCCGTCTTATCATGTCCAAACGCACTGGTTGCAGTAGTGTTCCCCAGCCTCAGGCTCTTGCTATCTCTCTGCCCCCTGAGCCATGGTTACCAAGCAGGGGGAGGAGATGTCCTGATTACTGCCAAGCCCTGCAGGGTCACTCATTCTCTGCCCTTGCAGCAGTTGCTACCCTACAATTTTGACCTTTTGATAGAGATGTTCACTTTGACCCTCTTCCATCATCTCCAAACTGACAGGCCTAAAACTGACTCCTTTCTCTCTCTTATAACCCCCAAATGGCACAGCAGGAACAGACCTCCCCTTTCACAAAGAGCAAAAGCCATGCAAGTTGACTCTACTGACTGAGTTTCTCTCATTCCTATTTTTTCTAGTCGTCATGGCTTCTGATTCTCTCCCACCTTTTCCCTGAGTGTATAACCAATGACTTCTCTCCCCATTGAAATTGTTCCTTCCTTTCATTTTGTTAATTTTATAAAGCTTTAATTAAAGTAGAATAGTATCACCCTTCCTTTTCTTCCCTCCAGCCACTCACACATTTCTGCAGCTTTCTGCCTCGCTCAGCCTAGTCTCTTTCGTTAGTGTGTCCTCCTCCTAGGTACAACACCTCCTTTATTTGTGACCTTTTCCCTGAGCACCCTGCTTCAGGACTGCCTCTGGAGCAGTTGCCAGTCCCTCCCTAGCAGGGTAGCACTTAAAACTGTGCTCAGCCCCTTAGGAAGTGTCCGAAAGTTTAGACTGCATTAGAATCATGTTTGCCAAAACACAGATCGTTTGAGTTGTACCCCCAGTTTTAACTCAATGAATCTAAGATTCAGACCAACTGGTTCCCGAGTGAGCCCGGTGCTTCCAGATCAGGGACCAGAGGCTTAGAACCAGTAGTGCCGTGTTTTTCAGATGTAATGTTTGGGTCCCAGGGGTCCCCTGCTGTTCTTTTTCCTACTGACCTCTCCTTTCCACAGATTGAAGCAGTTCATAGGACAGTAATTTAAAAGGAAGGAAATAGTGTTTTCAGTTGAATTTAATTACTTGATGAAGCTATGTCAAACTTTCACATTTTATAATCCAAGCCAACGAGTGTTCTCTACTGGATTAATTTGAAACAGTATGCTAAGTACAGTTGCCCATTATGTCAAACAAAATTGACTTCTAGTTACTTGTTCATTTCCATGACGTCTTTCACTGACCGTGTAACCTTAGATGACTTTAAAGACCTCTTCCTGGTAGCTGAATCCCAGAACATGAGGGAACTTTCAATATCCTTGCTGTTGTTGGAAGAATCATAAGAATAACTCTAAGATTATATGAGTGATCAGAATCGGGAATAATGCCAATAGATAGACAAAGCCAAGGAAGGTAAGTGGCGCTGCCAAAGGAACTGGGAGCAGACCGAGTGACATCATCCTTGAATAGGTAGCTACAGGGTGATTCATGAAAGATGAGCTAGTTGGCTCAGCTGACTCACCTTTGGATCTCACATCACCAAAATTCAAAGGCATGATCAAAATATTTAGTCACTCGATATGATTGCTATTGACTCTTGAGCATAAGGACAAAATGGATAATCTTTCCTTTAAGTTTGATTTTAAAACACGTTACTTGTGAGCAAGCCAAATGGTTGCCTTTATAAAGAATGGTAGAAGACATCCATAGATGTTTTCTTGGTGAAGGTAAAAAATGTAGCCTTTATAAACTCCGTGTCCACTCACTTTTCTGATGGCAAATTCGTAAGATGTGCACGACAAATGAGAGAGTAAGTGGTTCTGATCCTTTGTCTTCGCAGTGACAGTGACAAGTATAAATGAGTTTGTTCTTGTTCGGTATGACTGTCTACCTCTCAGGATCTAGACTCACCTAGAAGATAAGCCCCAGGAATGCCTGTGAGAGTGTTTCCAGAGAGGTGTAACTGAGGCGGGAAGACTCACTCTGAATGTTGGTAGCAGCATTCTACAGGCTGGTGGTCCCAGACTGAATAAAAAGGGGTATTCTGGCTTTGGTGGTTTGAATGTAATTGGCCCCCATAAACTCATAGAGAATGGCACTATTAGGAGATGTGGCCTTGTTGGAGTAGGTTTGGCCTTCTTGGAGGAGTGTATCACCGTGGGGGTGGAATTTGGGGTCTCATTTATGCTCAAGCCATTCCCAATGTCTCAGCTCATTTCCTGTTGCCTTTGGATCAAGATGTAGGACTCTGAGTTCCAGCACCATGTCTGCCTGCACGCGGCCATGCTTTGCTTCCACTGTGATGATAATGGGCTAAACCTCTGAACTGTGAGCCACCCTAATTAAATGTTTTCTCCATGAGAGTTGCCATGGTCGTGGTGTCTCTTCACAGCAATAGACACCCTAACTAAGACCCCAGCTGGGCACCGACCTTCTACTCTGTCCGTGTCTCTGATGTGACAGGATTAGTGGCCTCGTGCTGCCCACGCAGTCAGGGCTGTTCTTACCACGACACCTACCCTGCCACGGTGGACCAAGTCCTCAAGCTCTGGAGGCAAAATAAGCTTTTCTATCTTAAGTCGCCTTCATAGGGGACTTTGTCACAGCAATGAGACCTGCGACAAATGCACTGGCACACTAAATAGTGCACAGGAACAGGGGGGCAGGTGGACTCAATGTTACTAAACTGAATGAGCTTAGTCAAGAGTTTGGGAGGTGCCTTCCCTCTTCTATTCAATATTTACTGAGTGAGAAGTGGCTACAGTGCCTGTGCCACCCCAGGTCATACATTATAATTATATTTAACAGAAAATGAATAACAAAAACACACAAAAATGATGGTGAGGGCTGGAGACAAGGAAAACCAGGAGACAAAATTTATCTAAACATTTAGGAAGCATTTTATAGGTTTCCCCCTGAAAATATTGAGTTACAATGGAAGTAGAAGAAAGATTTGTCATGGTTAAGATCTGGCATAGAGACAAAGGTGAGATTAAATGGGGCATTCTCTGCGTGGAGACATGTTAACGGTAGGGAATTCTGGGGACTGACCTTGGATGATGGAACTTATTAACTGCCACAAAGGACATGAAAATGGGCTACATAGTGAGACCTAAATTATATGCTTTCATGCTGTGAGATTATTTTTCTTGCCATTTTGTCTCACTTCTTCATGATACAGATAGAAAGCACGAAATGCAGACTTGATCAAGGAGACACAGCAGACATGCTCCAAACCACAGACTGGGGGCTCTCCTCTCATCGCCATGCCCTGTTTTTATTATCAGCTGTGAAGATGAGATGGTGCCAAGGGAATGGGTGAGCAAGGCAAGGAGGTATCCTAACGCTTTGAGAAAGCAGGTCTGCCCATGAGAGTCACGGGACTAGAAAGCAGGTACATTGAGGAAAACACCTTCTAAATTATAGCTTCAAGTCCAGAGGTTCCGATATTAACTTCAGCAAATACATGTATGTGAGATGGCTCCCCACTGCTATCAGAACCCTGTGCTACAGCCCCTGGAAAGTCTTTGTTTACCATGTACAGAAAGGAGAAGGTGAAGCAGAAGACAAACAATCCCCATCTGTAAAACCAATGGGACAAAAAAAGAAAAAAAAAGCCAAAGGGGCTACACTTAAAAAGCTGGGTTCAGTTTTAGACACAAGCGAAAGGTCAGAACATCTGGAAAGAGTCAGTGAAAAGAGTGTAAAGAGGGGACTCATGTGAGGGGTAACTAAAAACAATTTTAGGATAGCTATGGGGAACACATTCTGCTAAGAATGATGGAAGGCTGGGGAGATGGCTCAGCAGTTAGGGGAACTTACTGCCCAACCTGATAATCTGCATTCAGTCCTAAGGATCCACATGACACAAGGAGGGAACCCAGGTTGTTATCTAACCTCTGTGTGTGCCAAAGCACATAGAGTAAATAAATAAATACATACATTCATAAATGAAAATTTGAAGAATGATAGAATTAAACGTGACAGATGACTTGCAATCTCATAAATTACTAATAAGAATAGATTGGTTCAATTCCTTCAGAAACTTGTGAGATAGTAGTTACTAAAGTTAAACAGAGGCTTGTCCTACAATACAGTACTTCTAGTCTTGAACATTTGCCCAAGGGGAGTGAGTGCACAGAGTCAAAGAGGGGCTTGTACAAGTCTTATGTATAGGTCCCTCCCACAGAGACAACCCAAGGGCCATATGAAGAGACTGCAGGCAAAATGTCAAGGTAGTTATATATACAGAGTACAAAAGAATACACTAGTTATTCATGCAGAAACATGCATGAGTATCGTAGACCTTGCATTGAACAAAAGAACAAATTATGTATCAACCCATTTATGGAACAGTCAAGAATAAGTAAATCATTTGTATGGTGCCAGAAGTCAGAGTAGTGTTAACTCTGAGAGCAGTTGGTATTTGCTGGGAAAGCGTGGAGTAACCTATGGTAGAGTCTATCTTGGACAGGTTCTGAATGAAGGTTCTGTGTCTTTATCCTAGTAGGTACATTACAGGGTTCACAATACACCAACATTATACAAATAAGCATGTAAAACTATTTATTTTATCTTGATAAAAATAATGGAGAGAAGAAAGAACAGAGTTTAGAGGGAATTAATTTTGGTAAAATTGCCTTTTTACTAAAGTGAAGAACCCCTGCATTTGCTTTCTCTTTCCTCCAATTAAGACGATATATTTAAGGCATCATGTTCTGGACAGGGTACCCAAAGATTACGTTAATCATTCCTTCTCTATGAGAAGTCCACAGTCAAGGAAGAGGACACCTTGAGGAATACCTCTAGGAAGTATGGCAGCCATAACTGTGATGTTTATAGATGTGGTGGGAGCGTGACAGAAGGGTCATCAATGTAGGTTGTCAGTGAGAGCTTCATGCACTAAGTGTATTTGGCTCATGGCTTCAAGAATGACAAGAAGATGAACAAATAATCTCTGAGAAGAAAGGGTATGTAGAGGCAGGAGGATCAGAAGTTTGGGGCCAGCCTGGGCAACACAGTGAGATTTTCGTCTTTGAAAATAAAAAGCACTACTTTAATACTTTGTGTGTCTAAAATAACAGCAATGATGCCAACATAAAATGTGACTTGTTGCTAGTGACAGGAATGGAGCTCAGTGTTGGTGATGCTACAGTTGAGCAGGCAAAACGCTTTCAAAAATATATAAGTGGGTGTTGCGTTTTTCTGAAGCTTGAGTTTCCAGTAAGTCAAATGTCTAACAACTGACTAAGGAAACTGAAAGAGAAGAGCAACGAAAATCAGTTCCTCATTAAAGCAGTTGAAGGAATTTTTTATCAATGCAGATCAATAAAGTGCGTAGAAAACAAACAAATCAATAAGTGATTGGAAAGTAGGCATACCAACAAAATGATTGGAAAACAAACAAATCAATAAAGTGACTGGAAACACTGTAAACAAATCACCAGAACTTGTAACTTAATTTATTATGTAGGCAAGCAATATCAGGAAAGGGGCTCTCAGCTGAGCTTCTGCATTACCATCTGTGATGGTTTGAATAAAAATGGCCCCCATAGGGAGTGGCACTATTAGGAGGTGTGGTCTTGATGGAGGAGGTGTGGCCTTGTTGGAGGAAGTGTGGCACGGGGGTGGGGGGTGGGGGAGGGCTGGGCTTTGAGGTTTCAGAAGCTCAAGCCAGGCCTAATAGCTCACTTTCTATTCTTGTTACTTGCTGTAGATTCAGACATAGAACTCTCAGCTACCTCTCCAGCACTATGTCTGCCTGTATCCTGCAACGGACTAAACCTTTGAATTGTAAGCCAGCCCCAATGAAATGTTTTCTTTATAAGAGTTGCCACGGTCCTGATGTCTCTTCACAGAAAAAAAAAAAATCCTAACCAAGACATCATTTGTATGTGTATCAACAAATTACATGTTTATACAGTCTTAACTTTGGTAAAGAAACATTTAGAAACATGTCAAAGCAGCGATATAGTAACTGTACCAGATAAAACCTCAAATGCTTCTATCATACTTAAAATCAGATTCAATAGGTAAAATTCAAGATTCCAAAGCTAAAAAATGGTTTGTGTTGAGCCAGTGGAGTCAGGAAGGCACCTGTTATATTCTACCCTGTATCAGCGGTTACAGAGAAATGTGGGGTTCCGCAGGAAACTAGTGTGGGGACAGGAAGACTCATCACACCGTTGGAAGATTGCTGAAGAGGCAAACACAGAGTGCAGGACCTGTAAGCCTTGGGAATTTCTTGAGAAGTGCAGAGCCTTGAGCTGAGAGGCGCACAGCATACACAAAATGAAATAAACAGACTCAGTGTAAGAAAATAATCTAAGAAAATTGCAAAAACCCTTTAGTTTTACCAGAAAGAAATACAAAATGGTGATCTATATGAAATTAATCAAATCAACCATGACAGAAGTTGAGGCTTCTGGGTCAGGCAGTGGCTAGAGGCTGCCTCCGGGTGAGCGCAGGATGAAGAAAGTCAGAAAGGGGTTTAGCCAAGGAGTGAAACTGAAGAAGAGCTTCACAGATCCATGAAGGAAGCCAGAGGATGTTCTGAAACAGGTGTGGGCGAAAAGGACACAGGAGGCAGAAAGTCAAGCTGAACAGTTTCAGTGCTATGGGTTCCTGGTATAGAGAGGCGAAACCAAAGTGACTTCTAAAATGTGGGCCAGACAAAAGCTGGTAGTTCTACCCTCAGAACAAGCCTACAGATGTGAGGCTTCCCAGGAGCCTTAAATCCAGCTGCAGGTTTTGATGAGGTAATGATTCCTCTAGCATTCGGGTGAGAGCTGGCTAGACATCCCTTTTCAGACTTAGGAGGTGGCTCACCTGGTGAAACCACTTGCTGCCAAGTGCGGCGACCTGAGTTCAATCTCTGGAACCCACAGGGTAGGAGAGAATTGACTCCTGAAAGCTGTCCTCTGACCGCGTGTGTACCTGCCTTCATATACACTCACCATATATACTTATGCATAATGTACTTTAAAATGAAAAGGAATCTCTTTTTCTTAAGCTATATGATCTGGAGGGTGGTGGCCAGGCACCAGCTAGAGACTCTGCTGTTAAAAACTGAGCTACCTCGGGGACCTGAGATGAGGGAGCATCCAAAGGTCAATGAGGCAATTTGGTTTGCCTCAACTCCTGAAAGGGGGAAGGCCCAAGAGGCAGCTGTAGGGAGAAAGAGTAATGAATGCTGACACACGGAAGAGTGAAGGGGACAGAAGACCTGGCTTAGGCTAGGCTGGTGGCTAGAAACACATTATATCAACTTGCGACTACCCCGGAGGGCTGGTGTGCGTGTGTGTGTTCATGTGTGGCAAGCATTTAATGTACTGAGCTCTCTCTCTCTCCAGTGCCTGCAGTGGACTTTGTCAGCCTTGAGCCCGAGACTCTGAATTCTGGAGCCACCTGTGTCCCTCACTGTAATAAAGTCAGTAATTCTGAATGACCAGGGGTGTGCATGATATCCATAGTTAAATCCCTTTACCATGAAGTCGGGTCTACTACCAGTACACATCTCAATGCTGTGGCTACTGTTCACACTCCCGAATATACTTGGGAGACACCTCCCGCTGAGACAGCCTCCCCAGAGAGCATGCTCTGGGGTCTCATCAAAGTGAGAGAATCTGCTCAACCCCAGACTGCAAAGCTAAATGTGGCCAGAGAGGCTCCAGGTACACAAAGAAGTGTCATGGTGAGGATAGCATTCCTGGGTATCAGGCAGTTGTCTAATACAGAATCAGAATGAGTCCAGAGTCTAACGGACCCTGCTTGCCCCCATCCATAACTGGCAACACTAGTTTTCAAGGACCCAGAAAGATGCTTCTCTCTATATATTTTTAAAAAATATCCTTTTAGCTTCTTTTCTATCGCTGTGATAAAACATCCCATCCATAACAACTATGAGAAAACAGTTGATTTCCTCTAATAGTTCCAGGTTCCAGTCCATCACGGTGGGGAAGTCAAGGCAGGGACTTTGAACAATGAGCCACATCCCGTCCACAGTCAAGAGCAGAGAGCAATGATTGCATAGTCAGCCATATTTCTTCACTTATGCAATTCAGGCCACTTTGCCTAGGGAATAGTGCCACCCACTGTGGGATGGATCTTTTCTACATCAATTACCTGATTTACAATAATCCCCAACAGACGTGTCAGGCCAACCCAACATACACAACCTCATTAAGACTCTTCCTAGGAGATTTTAGGTTATGTCCAGTTGACAATAAAAGCTAATTATTGCAAATACTTACCAGACTTTTTACTTTATTATATTTAAAAAGTTTCCAAATGTTCTTATACCTCTTTCTACATTTATCTAATTTTATTTACAATTTTTCCATTTTGAGCAATACTTTTAATCTAAATTTCTTTTTATCATTTTTGCCCTCTTTGTTTCTTTATTCTTGCTCCTACAAGTTGTAGTATCTTGATTAAACTCAAATATTTTGTTGCTTTTAATTTAAAATTTTTAATGTTTTCTTACACTTATATTTCTCTAATTTTGATTTTGAATTTTTTAACCTTTTTGAATTTTGATAATTTCTTGTTTTTTCCCTTCCTCACCATCATATTCTTCTCTATTCTTTATTTTCCTTTGTTTAACTCATTTCTCCTCTTTGTTTCCTCCCTCTACGTTGTGCTGGCTTGTTTTTGTAATTTTGACACAAACTAGAATCATCAGAGAGAAGGAAGCATCAGTTGAGACAATGCCTGAATAAGATCAGTGGAAGACAAGCCTGTAGGGCATTTTCTTAATTATTGATCAGTAGGGGAGGGCCTAGCTACACCTGGGTTGCTGGTCCAGGGTTCTATAAGAAAGTAGGTTGAGCAAGCCATGGGAGAGCAAGCCAGTAAACAGTACCCCTTCATGGCCTCTACTTCAGCCCCTGCCCCCAGGTTCCTGCCCTGAGAGTTCCTGCCCTCGCTGCTTTTGATGATGAACTGATATGGAACTATGACACCCTTTCCTTCACAGGTTGCTTTTGGCCGCAGTGTTTCATCGCGGCAATAGTAACCCAACTAAACTATACATCTCCTTACCTTTTCTCATTTATTCACTATTTCTACAGTTACCTTAAGGAATTTTCACGGTCCTACCGTAGTCAACAGTCGTTTTCTGCTTTGGGGTCACTGGTGACGTGATCGTAGACTGTAACTGATTTTAACTGTGCTTCTAGAGTTTGTATGGTTTAGTGTTGCTGTTGCCACATCTGCTTCCTTCTCACAGAACAGTACTGGTAATCACACCTTCATGAGTAAGCTGTTAATTAATAAAATATTCCCTCAAATCCAGAAGAGCTAGCCAAACCAACAGATGTGCAAATCGCAACGTAGAGACACAATCAACAGAAAGAAGCCATGCAACAAAACTCCCCTAAAAGATCGCAGCTCAGCTCCTGAGCTCACAGACAATGAAACAAGGCTCACTACGGATGAATATTTCAAAGGCTTTCTAGTAAAAGTGATCAGTGACCTGGGAAAGGAATGAACAAACAAGCAAATGAACTCAGTTCAGGACCCAGAGGGAACAGGCAACTGTAAACATAGAAGAAAAGCTTCCTCAGCAAGAAAGCTTCCTCAGCAAGTCATGCTGAGAAAAGTGGCTCTGCAGAGGCACCTGCAGGCCCATGCTTATTGCTGCGCTATTCACAACAGCTACAGAAGCGAACCAGCCTACATACCTATTAACAGGTGAGTGGATAAAGAAAATGTGGTACATATGGGCAATGGAATACTATACAGCCCTAAAGAAAAAAAAATGAGATCATGACATTTGTAGGAAGATGGATACACCTGGAAACCATTATGTTAAGTGAAATAAGCCAGACTCACAAAAATAGGTATCACGTTTTTGCTCACGTGAGGAACCTAGGCTTAAAATGTGTGTGTGAGTGTGTATGTGTGTGCGTGTGTGTGCGTGTGTTTATTCTGTGGTGGGTCAAGAAGCTAGAAAGGGATCTTGAGGCAGGAGGAAGAGGTTTTAAGGGATGTGGGAAATAGAGGAAGTGATTGAATCCATGGACTAGGAAAATAGAAGTTGGGAATAACTTGGGGGAAAGAAGGGGACCAGCTGGGATGGAGGAGGAGCACAAATGAGACCAAAGTGTAATGATACAGATGTATGAACTTGCTTCAATGAACCATTTATGCTAACCTAATCAAAAAACCAATACGAGAAAATACAGAAAAACAAAGAAGTAAAAAAGTAGAATTTGAAACAAGACAAAATAAGTTATCAATTTTAAGAGAAATACTATTTGGTTATTCGATTATTAAATAGGAATTGGTTTATTGTTAGTCCACTACAGTGGACCACTCTGTCCCAATGTGTTCAGTCCCAAATGCTAGTCTCATTGTGGTTCATAACATGGGGAATGCAGAGTGATCAAAATACAAAAAAATTAGTTATAATTTATGCAATATAAATTTTGTACATCATGACATTTATACTTTAAAATACAAACATAAAATAATTTGTAAAAATTAAATTAGTAAAATATGAAATTCCAAGAATTTTGAGCTTACTTAATAGTAAAGATAATAAAGAAATTACTTATGCCCAAATCTCATACAGGAATAGGGCTACAAAAGCTTTGAATATAATGCCACAAGTGTAGCAAAAACTGAAAGGCTTTTGAATGTGCTAAAATACTGATAAGGCCTTTGTGTATAGGGAACTATGCACATGTTGTATTATTGGTGATTGGTTCAATGTGGATAATCCTAGGGATGATCTTGGGAACCCACCATGCTCACACAAGTATTTAAAGAGTGGAAATCATGCCAAACAAAAGCCTACACCAATTAAAAGTCAACCCATAATTCTGAAATTATTAAAACAATTTGATGAATAATAAATAAAAGTCAGTGTCATCTGGCAAGTCACTTACCAAGATGTAGCTTAGAGATTAAAACTGACTTATGTTTTTATGTGTGTTTTGATTGACATAACTGTTGACATGTTTTGTGTATTCATTCTCTGTTGGATGAAGACAGATAAGGAGAGAGGTGAGGTGACTGGAATGGTGATGTGTAAAAATTGTGAGGTGGAACTGAAGGGTTAGAAGCAAAGAACAGGCAAGAATTGCTGGCCATTTTCATGTTGGGATCATAGGGATGATTCCAATGATTTTGAGCAGGAGCGTCATAGCAGCAAAGACAGAACAGAAGGATTTGGGGGAGACTTGTCCAGCTGTGAGTATGATGAGCTTGAATTTTATGTATTAAGTGACATTAGAAATAATAAATATGCAAATTTATATAGGCTAGGTATACCTTCTATTGCCATGTATTTACTGAGTTGCTACTCCATATAGCAACAAAACTGTCTCCAAGAGCTCCTTCTCGCTGAACATTATCAGCCCTTCATTAAGTAAACACATCTGAGCTCCTCCATACTAGATAGGGAGCTGGCAACCCCCAGTGAATGAGCCAGTCCCTGCCTACTCAGAGCCTGGTCTCATGTGGCGGGAAAACAGTGTGAGAGATGATGACCCAATTCATGGTGTCTGTCCTTTCTTTCCAACAGGGCAACCAAGAAGCAAAACAAGAACTTTCAGGCACAGCAAGACAAGGTCCAAGGCAGTATGTGTTTTCGGATGGCTTCAGGATCAGTCAGAAGGCCAGTGTGGTTACAGTGGCTCAGGTAACAGGGAGAAATAGTCAAGAGAGGCCAGGAACACCAGCTGGCATCTGGGAGGATCCATGTGGCTGCTTTATAAAGACTAGAGGTAGAGGCAGCAAGTATGGGAGGAACAGACAAAGCTGTGATAGTCTTGGCTACTCTGTAGTATGGGCAAAAAATGACTGTGGCTTGGGATATTAGAAATTTTGTTGTTGTTTTGTTTTGTTTTTCAAGACAGAGTTTCCCAGTAGCTATGGAGTCAGTCCTGGAACAAGCTCTGTAGACTAGGCTGGCCTCGAACTCAGAGATCCACCTGCGTCTGCCTCCCAAAATGCTGGGATTAAAGGCATGTGCCACCACCGCCCAGCTTTTTTTTCTTCTTCCTTCCTTCCTTCCTTCCTTCCTTCCTTCCTTCCTTCCTTCCTTCCTTCCTTCCTTTCTTTCTTTCTTTCTTTTGTTGTTTGTTTTTGTTTTTTGAGATGGGTTTCTCTGTATAACAGTCCTGGCTTTCCTGGAACTCGCTCTGTACACCAGGCCTCTGGCCTCAAACTCACTAAGATCCACCTGCCTCTGCCTCCCAAATGCTGGGATTAACGGCATGCACCAAGGTGAAGCCAACAGGGTACTGAATTGTTGATCACGGACTAGGGAAGAGGATTTGGAAATGCAACAGTGGGGACTCTTAGCCCTTGTTATGGTCTTGGTGAAGAACCACCTCAGTCAAGGTCATGGTCTGCAGGGAGCCCAACACACAGTCGGGATTTGGTTGTGTGAAGCCTTACATATTAATCAAGGTAGCTTTCTCTTGGGTTGGATGCCCTAAGTCAGCTCAGCAATGGTTTTAATGTCAGTGGAGGAGGTATGATCATCATACTACAGAAGTACCTAAGGTTTGAAGAGCATCTTCAAGTCGTTACCATGACTTGTAGGCTGCAACTGACTTTCAAATTCAAAGCCAAAGAAGGCTAAAAGGCTAAGAAAGCAGCAAACCATCAGTATATTTAGTTCAGTTGGTCATCTAGGAGGAGGGACTGCTCTGTGCCATCACTGTGAGATGCTCTAGTCAGCAGAGACCAAACCTGAAGCATTAGGAGTCTGGGTGTCTGGGCATCTGTAGTGTAAGAGGACAGGCATTCAGAGGGTTACACCGAAAATACAGAGCAGCAGTTCCAAATAGGTAACTATTAAATGTGGCAACCACTGAAGTTTGCTAGGAGGTGGCAAGGCAGTGAGTGCCAGCAAGGTGTGGCAGGAACGGCTTGCTCCATCCTTCAGGAGAGGATGTGGATGAGAAACAGTTGGCTGGAGGCAGGCAGTGTAGTCTGTATGTACCTGAGGCTATAGAGGAAGCGAGTAGAAGGAGCGAAGATGGATGAGTGGAGAAACACCATCACGAGAAGCTGCAGTAGGAACACTGGGCAGGACATCATGGGAACTGGGAGCCAGTGGTGGTTTCCGTGGCTGGGGGGGGGAACCCTGATCAACAGCCACCATTTCTTCACTGGCATTTTCCTAAGATGTTGCCAAACTCCCTGGCAATGTTGACTTTTTACTTGTATTTAATGCTTTTTCGCTTGCAATAAAAATGATCACACATCACATCCTGGCGGGATAATTTGACATACTAATTCCCTTCAGCTCCAAGCTCATTCGAATAAGACATTTTTGTCTAAAAGGAGAAATTATAACGTGAGGTTATGAAAAGTCCATTTCCCTTTTTAACATTCTTCCTAGCGACTTGGCTGTTTTCATTGGCTTTTATAAAAACAACCTTTGTGTGAACTGGCAATTTGTTTTGTAAATACCAATGAAGGCATATTTCAGAAAATATCGTAGTAAAAACTAACCCAATTTCAGAAATACGCCTGCTGCCAGACATCAGTCTTCAGCTCATATTCTGAGTATTTCCAGTAAGTCTTAAATACACATTAACATGAGAAATAGCTTACTGTTTAGGATCAAAAAAGTAAAAAAAGAAAAAAAACCTTCACTACCTCTTAGAAATTGCTCAAGGGTTCTAACCAATAAAACACATTTCCCTCTTTGAAAAACTACATTTATAATGGCTTTAAGCACTTCAATTCAATTGCACATTTACTCCTCAAAATTTACTTAGACTGGGTTTATTATCATCTCCGTATTACATATTCTATGATGTTATTTGCCTAAGAGATCTGAGGCATTAATATTTCAGCAATGCCTATCTTGAGCTCAGTGCCACTTTGCAAGCCTTTACAAGAATTACAGGCTTTGTTCAAGACTTCAGGAGTGCTTTTTTCCTCTTTTTTTTTTTTTTTTTTTTACTATTTCTAGAGTGTTCACAACTTAACTATTGTCTCTGAGCTACATTTAATGAGAGAAAAATATTATTTCTCCACTGAGGTGTAATAAGGAGAGGCTGTGAACTAAATGTTCTAGAGAACTTTCTCTGCATGCCTCCTGACTGGCAGACAAAATGTCTCTGCAGAGTGGAAAGAAACATTGAGGGGTTTTGGGGGGATAGTAACACAATCCTGTGGCCTTGCAGCAAAGCATGCGTTTTGAGACAGGATCTCTCTCTCTCTCTCTCTCTCTCTGTCTCTCTCTCTTTCTCTCTCTCACTCTGTGTATTGTGTTATATATGTATTTGTATGCATTTGTGTGTGCACACATGCACTTTGGTTTGTCTTTATTCACATGTGTGCATGTGTAGGTCAGACGATAACACTGGCTGTCTTCCTCAGTCATTTTTTCAGAAAGTCTTACACTGAACCTGAAGCTCATTAGTAGGTTAGGCTGATGGCCAGCAAACTTCAGGAAGCTGCCTGTCTCCACTCTCCAGCATTGAGATTACGGATCCCCAAATTTTTAGGTGGGCGCTAGGAGTCTGAACTTGGGTCCTCATGTAAGTGGGACAAGCACTCTACTGACTGAGCTACACCTCCCTCCCAAGACAGGCTCTTTTTATGTAACCTGACGAGCTTAGTTCTTTTTACGTAGCTCTAGAGGGCTTTGGACTGTGGCTACGTCCCTGCCTTTAATAAGATAAAAATATTATTCCTCAACAGAGTGTAATAAGGAACGACCATTAGCTGAGCGTTCTAGAGAATGTTCCCTTGCGTGCTGGCTACTTCCCCAGTCACTGCTGTTCTATGCAAATGCTCTCTGTTGCCTGCTCTTAGAACACACTCCCTTTGTCTGCTACTTATACTGGTTTCCATCGTACAGGCTTCACTGTACTCCAAGATTTAATGAGCAAATCGGTGGAATTTATCATTTATGTGTGTATCATGTTCCTAAAATTATGCTAGTTATGGTAATGTGTATATAAAGATCTAAGATGTAGTTTCTAACAGCTCATGTTCTATAAAACATGAAATGATACCAAATTGTAGAAGGCATTCTGTAGCTAAGTATGGAATTTAATGCCTGCAGCCGAGGCAAGGGAAGATAAATGTCAGCCAAGGTTTTTAGAAAGACTTACTGTGCCTTTGGGGAAAAAAAAAAAACAGTGGAGGGGAGCTGGAGAGATGGTTCAGTGGTTAGGAGTGAATATTGCTCCTCCAGAAGATCCAAGTCCAGCCAAAGTACCCATGCTGGACAGCTCAGAACTGCTTGCAACTCCGGGGCATCTGACACCTTCTTCTAGACTACATCGGTGCCTGTGCTCATGTGCATATACCCACACATAGAGTCACATATACACATTATTTAAAAATAAGATGAGTTTTTTTGTTTTTGTTTTTAAAAGAAAGCATACTGCGAGGCATGTCATATAAAGGCTACCAATAATAGATAAGATTAGTTGTGGGACATGGAGATTCACTGTGACCAAGGAGACTGGTATGACTGAAAGCCAGAGAGATGGGGATTGAATACATTTAATAAGTGCTACATGCTTAGATGTGTTTATAAAATAAGCATTATTTTATATTCATAACAAGTCTTTGAAGCATTATTGTGTTCATGTAAAAAACAAAAGCAAGAGGCTTGGAGGCAAGAGAAAGCTGTTTTAGGTCATCCATCCCACTGCAAGAAAAATGGAATTCAACACCGCTATATCTGGTCCTAGAGTGGGGATTAGTCTGGCATCTTGTCACCTTCCCTATGTATCTGTGCTACGAAGACACTATTGTACTCACAGCAATTCCATTTCAAGGTTAGTTGTGACAGACTAGAGGGGCCCAAAGAAAGCCGGTGGATTTGATTTTGCTGAAATTTTTTATTGATGGTCACCAGTACTTTCGAGGTAGAATCATTGTTGTGTGAACAGCATTTTGGGAAGATAAGGTTAAAACTGGAAGTGACTTAATGAACAGAACTAGGTAATTCTATGTTGAATGGATATTGGACTCTTGAAAATTGAGGGGTCTAAAGGTATGGGGTTGGGCTGTAAAGAAGGAATGAGAATGGGAAGGAAGCAATGGGAGGAGAATGTTGGGAAAGATGCAGAGGACTCAGACTAAACAATAACGAGACTAGTGACTGTAATCATCTAGCCATCCATAAGGCTGCACTCCTGGGTCCCAAAGAAAGCCTCTTGGGGCCGTGACCCACGTGCGCGCATGCGTGGCTACCCCCACCTCTGTGCGCATGTGCAAGGCATGGGTCGCCCACCATCTACGTCACCAGCGTCTGACGTACCTACGCAACCCATCCCTGTGCATGTGCAAGGCAGCCTTTAAAAGCGAGATGCGCCATTCCCCCCTCCCTCTTCTTCCCCTTTCCTCACGTTTTCCTCGGGCCCTTGAGCACACCCCTCCTAATAAACTCTCGCGTGGGTTCGCTTGTGTCTCGTGTCTTTTCTCCACCCGCGGCTAAAGAACAACAGTGACTCTAGATGACGTTTAGCTACTGTAGTAATGATGGAGCCAGGGACAGAAACGGGGAGCTGAAAGACAGTGACCCAAGACTTTCAGGGCCTAGTTTGGGCTGTGCAACCAGAGAGGGTCATCTACTCGCACGTAGGCAAAGCACCACTTCTCTCCACTCTTTCAGAAAGAAGAAAGAGTTTTACTAATAAACAATATGTATCTCAGAGATGGCAATCCCAACATTCAAACTCAAGTGTTTCCATCACCAGCCCCAGGAGGAATTCAAGAGCTAAACGTCCATAGAAAGTGATTTGAGTGAGAAGTCAGAGGACAAGAGTGGCCAGGCAGGAGGGCTGATGCTTCAGATAACGCAAGTGTGCCTTGTAGATTCATTTCTTTGCTTAAAGCAGCACTTGGCACTCAAGTTTGAGTACTAATGATATGGACTCCCAACAGCCATTCTTTAAATAACTATTCTCCTCCAATGATGCCCACCTCATGGCAATGCTAGAGAGGTTGATGTAAGAGCCCAAATGTAACCTGGGCTCATAGGAGCTCACAGAGTCTGAACTGACAGCCAGAGAGTCTGCATGGCACTGTATATATGTGACAGTTGTGTAGCTTGGTCTACTTGTGGGACTCTTAACTCTGGGAGCAGGGGCTGTCTTAATACTTTGGCTGGCTTTGGGAACCTATTCCTCATACTGGGTTGACTTGCCCAGCCTTAAAAGGGGAGGAGCTTAGTCTTACTTCACCTTGATATGCCATGCTTTTGGTATGCATGGGAGGCCTGCTACTTCTGAAAAGAAACAGAGAAATAGTGGATGGGGGAGGGTGGTGGAGGAGAAGTAGAGAGAGAGAGAATAGGAGGAGAGGAGAAAGGGGAAACTGTGGTCGGGATGTAAAATAAATAAATAAATTTAATTTTAAAATAAATAAGAAATAATTCATATCCACTTTTTTTGCTTTTAAAGTGCAAGGTCTACCTAAAACTTCCTCTTAGAATTACTTCTTACATCTTACAACTCAGAGCTGTTTCTATTAAGAAGGCATACAGCCTTGAGAACATCTCATGCATGGATTTTGCTATTTTGTGGGCAGGGTGTTGGTTCTAGAACTAAAAGTTATGCAAAGAATATTACTTATTTGAATATAAAAAGGGCGAGCACAGACGGAGAGTGAAAATATCCAAACATAAGCAAGGCTTTGGTGTCTCATGAAGGACATCAACAGGCCAGGTGTTTATAAACACTTTAAAATATTTATATTAAAGAAAAACTAAAGGTTTAATAAAAATGGTGATAATCGTTAGATAGATGGCAGTAAGAGGGCATAGTCTTTTAATTTGGATATTTTTGGCCTGCAATCATTCCGTAGTGAAATCAATGACTGTGGAAGCAGATAATATAAAAATATAAAAGAATTTAATTACTGTAATTCATAAACTACTGAACCAAATTCCACCTGTGAGATGTCCCAAGCAGCTCTAATTTCTGGAAAATACTGGCATTCAGATAAACACCTTTGGGGGAAAAGCAAATAATATCTTAAATAAAACCAAAAGCTCCCTTCCTGGTTTGCTAATAGTCCTTCCACTGAGACCAAAGATCTTTTCCTTTGTGTTGATACAGAAGTTTTTACTCTAGTACAAAATCCCAAGTGAAATATATGTCCCAGGCATCCTGAAGCTATGGACGCTGTTCAGAGCAGTGGAGTGGAGCCTGAAAGTTCCTGTAAGAAATGCTTGTGCTGTTTGAAAAGTCCTGGAAACATCCCATAAATTGTCACAATAAAGCTGCCATTCATTTCTATTTTCCCAGCATCACCTGCTGTAGGTTCAGCAAGGAAGAAATGAAAAAAAAATCAGAACTGTGCTTAAAAATATCTTGAATCAAAGTGAAATTATCAAGATAGCAGACTAGGAAGCCCCCTTGCCTCTTTTCCATAGGCAAACATCAAGCAACAACAATGAATGGGGGCGGAGGAGTAAGAAGTCAAAGTTAAAACAACCCTCAAGAGAGTATGAAATCAAAGCTCCACAACAGCAAATAAACCATGGTGAGCGAGGGGCTTCTTTGTGCTTTCATCCTAGTTAGCAGCTTCTGGTGGTGTGGGCGTGGCACCGTCCGGACGGTCCAGTCCAGTTCCTTTCCCTGGGCCCCTAGAGCAGAGCAGAATTACTTCTATTTGGATCTCTCTGTAGGAGGCACAAGGGGCTGATTATGATCCAGATCTGTTATGATCCAGAGTTTATTGAGGGAGAACAGAGGGGGATATATCCGGCTTGGCAGAGCTGAAAGAGGCTGTGATATGCTTTAATACACGAAACTTCAAGGGAATGAAGAGCCATAGATCCCTCGGGAAAGGGAACATGGGTAGAAGAAGGCAAGGGAGCATTAATGGCCCTGAGAGAAAAATATCCATGATGCAAGGCGCCTCTGGGGAGCTAAGACATTTAAAAGCAATTGGGTGTTTGGGGGAAACATTGAATGCTTACAAACCAGCCAGCAGGGAGGCCAGAATTAGCCTGAGAAAACCTTGAGACTTAATCACGGATTGTCACCAAAGGGTAGGATATGTCCTAATGTGCTGAACTCTTCTTTGTCAATCAACAAACCCTAGAATGCTTGCAAGCTTCCATATGTCCAGTTTATGAGTAAAAATAGGACATACAGAGAAACAGAAAAACCTGGCCTATTAAAATAAATAACAAATCTCCATTAACAAACGTGTGCATTGGATTTAATAGATGTTTCTAAACAACTGTCTTAATGGGGTGAGAGAACTAAAGGGAATCGGGAAAGGGATATTTGAACCCAAAGAGAGCACAGGCAATGTACTTGTCTGTATTTGTAAAAAGAAGGCAGCAGAAGCCCAGGTTTGACCCAACAGTGACCTAACTATAAAGTCTGCTAGAGGGGTTTGCCCACAGCCCCAAGCAGGCTGAGCAAAGAATCTGCAAGCCCAAACATGACTTATTTGAAAATATGCAGTCTGAAGAGCACAGGGCGCAGACCAGGATGGAAGGTCCCGACCATGCTGCGGTCACAACACCCAGCGCAGCAAATGAGAATTAAATTGCCATAAAATGCTTCGATCATCACTGCTTTATTTGTTGCCTTGGATCATTGACTGATTTCAGTGTCTAGACTTTCTCAAGGGTCATTTTAATTTTGAACCTACTCCATTATTATTGTTTAATGTTTATGTGTGGACAAGAGGCATTGGGCTTCCTAGTCTGTTGTCTTGATAATTTTGCTTTGATTGAAAAAAAAAAAAGACAGAAGGAAACTGAGTATAGTCTAAGGAACTAGAGGAACACTACCAGGGGCTGTATATGGCGGCACTTAGAAAATCATCTGGGTGGGATTATTTGAGTAAATAATGGCTGAAAATTCCCCAAACTTGAGGAAAGAAAAACTACACATCCAAGATGCTCAACAGACTCCAAGTGTGACAGTCTGGAAGCCACTGCCAAGGCACATGGTCAGACTGCCACAGCCCCCACAGAGAACCCTGGAAGCCGTGGGAGAAAGGCTAACTCCTCACATCTGAGGGTCCTTACCAGTGTGAAGTTCAGCTGGGATATTCAAAGTGATAGGAAAAAGCAAAGCAAAACAAAACGGAAAAACTGAAACCTATCAACTAAGATCCTTTAACTACTCAAATTGTGTTTTAAAAGTGAATTAGAAATGAAGAAAATTCAGAGAGACAAAGTTAAGGCGGTACATGGTTATATGGTGTGATCTTCAGTAAGCATGAAAGGGAACCCTTTAATTTAATTAATTATTTTTTTCCCAAGACAGGATTTCACTGTGTAGCCCTGGCTGTCCCAGAACTCAATCTGTAGTACAGACTGCCCTTGAACTCACAGAGATCCTCCTGCTTCTGCCTCCCAAGTGCTGGGATTAAAGGCATGTGCTACCACCGCCCCTTTAGTCTTAAGTGAAAAAATGCTAGCTAGAAACTTAGCACTGTGCAAAAGTTTAAAGTTATCTGACAAAAATAAATCATGAGCACAAATGTCTTTAAGTCGCCACTACTGTGACTTTTGATTTGCATTCTTTATTTTAATAATTATCCTTAGGGCTGAAGAGATGCTCAATGGTTAAGAGTGCTGCTCTTCCAGAGGACCCAGGTTCAAGTTCTAGCACCCACATGGCAGCTCACAACCATCTGTAACTCCAGTCTTAGGGTATCCAATACCTTGGCCTCTGCAGGCGTAGATTTGGCACACAAACATAAGTTTAGACAAAACATTCATTCATAGAAAAATAAATAATACAAAATTCTCCTCAGACTCTTCAAAATATTGAAGAGGCAGAATATTTCCAAAGACCAAACACTACAAGGAAAAGTAGCTCTATAAGACTATTCTTTGTGAGCGTCGATGTGAAATCCTGAGGACACTAACAAACTCAACAGGACAGGAAGAGGCTCTCTCTCTCTCTCTCTCTCTCTCTCTCTCTCTTTCACACACACACACACACACACACACACACACACACACACACACACACACACACACACACACACTGTGGCCAAGTGAGATGTCTTCTTGAGATGGGCAGGTGGCTCAGTATATGAAAATTAATATATACACGCATGGTTTTGACTTACAATTATACCTTAGGAAATCTAGGGGAGAAAAAAATTCCTAAAAGGAAAATAGCAAATGCAATGCCATCAAGACATCAACAAAGTCAAGGAGAAAAGCCCATACAAACCTTTCACACTATCTAGGAAAAGCACTAGGCAAAGTTAAAAAACAAACAAACAAAAACAACTCAGTGATTAGAAGTAGAAGAATGGGATTAACAAAATATTTAATTAAGTAAAAGTGGATGGAAGACCTGAGCACGGCAGCTGAAATGACTCTTGCAGAGGAAACGCTGGAGAAAGGTTCCTGCCATTGGCTGTGAGGAGGCCAATGGCATGTGGGATACCACAGTAGACTGTCAGAGGAAGGAAAGACAACATGGGGGTAGGAGAGCATTGCAAAATATGATAGCAGGCAAGGGTTTCTATCGAGAAGAGTTAGACGTCTTTTGCATTTTGATAATAAATCACCGAACAACTCAATTCATAAATTGGCAAATGAGGAAGTATGGATGATTGAGAAGGACTTTAAAAGATGCGTTAATGTCATAAATTATTAGGGGAATGAAAATAAAAACACAAGGAAACATCACTTCACACCAGTTAGGATGATTATTACAAACAATATCAAAGAAAAATCCACCCACATCAAAGAGAAATTCAAAACAACATCAACTCCAGAATACTGTAAATGTTGGTAATGACATGGAGGCCTCGAGTCCTTTGTGCGTATCTGGTAGGAAGGTGAAAAAGTAGCTGCCACACAACCCAGCTACCCCACTTCTTCACAGATTCTCAGAAGAACTCAAGGCAGGGACCCTAGCACACTTTTTTATTTTGTACACTTATATTACTAATTCGCACTAAGCGAGGAGCGATATCACCCAGTGTTCAGCAAAGGATAGGTGGTTCAATAAAGTATGGGATGTACCCTAAAGCAAAGGAATTCTAACCCATAGCTCAAAACCACTGACGACATTATGCTAAGCCAGAAAAGTCAGTTACACAGGCAAATGCTGTCTGGTTATTCCTATATAAAACCCTTTCAGCAGGCAAATTCAGACGGAAAGAGAAATGGCGGCTTCCAGAGGCTGGTATAATGCTTTGAATTCCCCCCTCCAAAGCTCATGCTGAAGTTTAGTTACCTTGAAGAGTGGTGGTGGTGCATACCTTTAATCTCAGCACACGAAGGCAGAGGCAGGTGGATCTCTGTGAGTTCAAGGCCGGCTTGGTCTACAGAATGAGTTCCAGGACAGGCTCCAAAGCTACACAGAGAAACCCTGTCTCAAAACAAAACAAAACAAAAAAACCCCAAAAAAACAAAAAAAAACAACAAAAAACAAAAAAACACAAAAAACAAAACAAAAACAATAAAACAAACAAACAAAAGAGGCAATCAGGACATGTGGTCTACACTCTTATTCAATCTTTTTTTTTCCAGGAGTAGTTTAATTGCTATAGGGGTAGTCTTTGATAAAAGCAATTCATCCCTATTTCTTTCTTTGCTATACTTCCCTATGTGACACCCTCTGCCATGTTGTGGCACAACCAGGACTCTTGTTGAATGCTGCCACCATGTTTTAGCACTTCCTGGCCTTCAGATACATGTGAAAGAAACCTCTGCCCTTTGTAAATTATCTAGTCAAAGGGTTCTGACATAGTAACAGCAAACAGGCAAAGACAGCGGGAGCGAGGAAGGGAAGGGAAAGAAAGTGAGCATGGCTTCAGGAGTACTAACAGGTTCAGTTAGCATTCCCTCCCCCTCTGTGGCCAATGGCATCTGCCTCAACAGTTGTGTGGGAAGATTTTCATTTCTCTGACAGTCTCTATCACCTGGGGATATATTCTAAGATCCCCAGTAGTTGCCCGACCCTGCCGATAGTGTTTAATCCCACAACGTAATTGTCTTTCCCATCTCAGCTACGCACTTAGCATAGAAATAAAACTTTTCAGTCTCAACAGTGGAACTAGTGCGGCTTCCATTTTCCTTTTCCCACACACTGACTGATGGAAAAGCTGTTCTTACAGCACTCAGTGTCAGCCCTTACTTCTTCTCTCTCCTTATTCAATCGATAACAATTTCCTTTCCACTTTAAGGAAGCAGCTCTCAGCTTCTCTTTGGCTCATCCTGATCACTATCATGACTGTCTTTGCACCGTGAAGCTAGTGTTGAGTGAAATGGGGGTGAAATGTGAAAACTGAACCCTTGTGCGTTGCACAAGTGTGGTATTACAGTTGTCTATTTGATACACCAGATGTCTTGGAAGAGATCAGTGGGCAAACTGCCTATGTCCAGTGAATACACCGGACAAAAGAACGATTCCTGTCACAGGTGGGATGGAGGGCCATGCGGTACAAGATTTGGTAGGGATACGCAGAAGGCTGTGTAACTTAATACAAACGGTTTATTTTATCAATTTCCATTTAATACTTTCAGACCACAGTTGGCTGAGCATATCTGAAGTCATAGGAAATGAAGCCTCAGGTAATGAGTGCACTAAAGCTTCTTTGGGGTGCTAAAGCCATTCTAGATTGTGAATGTGTCAATGTCATATACATTCCTAGGCTGTTATTTTAGAGTCTCACTGACAGTGCACCTAAACCTTGTGTTCTTTTAAAATTTGAGGTGTGATGTTTCATATGTATAAATAAGTATTATCTTTGTACAGCAAAGAGAGTCAGTGGCGGTTGGGTTTGCAGAATTAAGTCAGGAGCAATGGACACCCAGCAGTAGCCTCAGTTACTTGCCCATTCTCTCAATTCAAGCATCCCAGGTTGATGTTGGTTTCCTCAGTCAAACTAATTTCCCCTGCATCCTAAGTGCTCTAATATTATCAAGTTTTCCAGGGCCAATTAAAGACGTATGCAAAGTATTCCCTGGCCATCCAAACTTGCATCCATTTTCCTAACCTCCAATTGTCCCTAGTCATTTAGTGCTCAGGGTGCCACTTTTTATGCTTTAGAAACTACTAAAATGTCCTGAAAAGTTGACAATAATTCCAGCTTGAAAGGGCATCTCCCAAATCAGTCAATCAATCTATCTATTAATTGATTGATATAGATAGAATAGGGAAATGAGGTCAAATCACCAGAACTGAATGGTGAAGTTGGTTCTTCTGTTCAATTCCAGTGCAGACTGCTCTCAGAACATCAGAACTACTGATTTGGATTCAATGAAGTAATCTTAAAAACTATCTTTTGGAATACTAAAGAATTACCATGCTGTCTCATATACCCCACGCCAATACACACGGCTGCACATGCATACTCAAGCACATATACCTGTACATGAATAACAAACTCTTCATGAATTAAAACAATAGCATATTCCCACACATACCACTTGTATAACTCCCTACCAAACCCTATCAACAAAGAATTCACATATACATATGTCATCTTTAGCCAAATTCAGTCTTCACTTCATAGCTAAAGCTATATATTACTTTGACTTGAAATTATATCTATTAGTATAGAAGATTTATTGAACCTATATTGCTTGAATACTATGAAGAAGGCTGAATTTTTTTCATGTTTTCAAGCTATAAGAAAAAACAGTGCCTGTAGGTTTTTAGTTCAACTAGGAAAACCAAAACGTTATGTTCGCAGGACTGGACTAACAAACACGGTGTCAGTGCCTCCACCAACCCCGTGGTTTAGCAGTGGATAATTTAGGCAGGCATGCTCACTCAAGTTCAACTTGGCCAACGTCATCTCAAAAAAAATTGAGAAAATTATTTTGACTAGTTTTGACTTGCAAAAGCATAAGAGAGCATACTTTTGTAGAGCAATTTGACAAACATCTCTGAGAACCTGAGAATGTAACCGGGGATTATGGAGTTATGCTCTTTATTGCTAGTGTTTCTGAAACCATGCACAAGAGTCATGATGCATGAAGTCACAGCAGAAACATGAGTGTCAGACTCTTCTTACGGGGCTCACCAGGACTAACTTTTATATCGGATGGCATTACTTCCCACAGAGAAAGAAACAACCTTATTGGACAATAAGGATAAATAGGTACCATTTCCCGGGGGGAAAGCAGGTCCATTTTCCTTTTCTTAACTACAAACTCTCTAGTGAATCATATACCTATATGCAAAATGAAAAACAAAACCAGACTTGCTCTCCACTGTTGCAAGAGGTTCCCAATGGCAGACTGGAATTTCCAGAAATGGCCTTTCTTTTTTTTAAAAGACTACTTGAACCTAGAAACTTTAGAACCTATATGTGGATTTCTACCTGCTGGTGTCAGAAGCCTTTGGGTTCTCACTGGAGGTGGTTGAGGTCATTGGAACTGGGCTTGCATGCAGCTGGGCCCTCTGATTTGAGCCTTAGATTGCTGTGTACATTTGTGACAATGTGCAAGGAGTCACTAGCTCCTCTGACCTCCTGTAGCTTCAAAATAGACGAAGATATATGTGTATGTGCATTTTATATGTACGAGTGTTTTGCTTGCAGTTATGTATATGTACAAAGTACGTGCCTGGTCCCCACAGAGGCCAGAATGGAGGTAGCGTCCGCTGGAGCTGGAGTTACAGATAGTTGTGAGCCACCCTGTGGGCTCTGGGACTCAAACCCTGGTCATCTGCAAAAACAAGTGCCCTTAACCGTTGAGCCTTCTCTCCGGCGCCAGATGAAAACGTTTGGTGCAGGGGCGTGGAGTGTGACCTAATTTGTTTCAGCGGTCAACTCGACACGACCTGGAGTCATCTGAGAGTCTCAACTGAGGGACTGACCACAACAGGCCACGCCTGTGGCTTATGCTTTTGTGAGACGGTCTTGATTGCTGTAGGAAGATCGAGCCCATTCCGAGAGCAGAATTCCTGCAGGGCGTCTCCTTCCAGTTCCTGCCTGACTCCCCTCAGTGATGAACTATAACAGTAAGGTGAAATAAACACTTTCCTCTCCAAGTCACTTTGAGCCCATGGTCATTTATCAAAGCCAACAGAAAACAGAACAGGGCAAGCCATGACATAGGAACGTTTTCTATTTTTACAGATTGTCTCCCTGGGTCCTGCCTGTTTACACTCAGTATTTATTAAGATGTGGCTGTGTGCAGGGCCACAAACGATTTGGATAATTTATCAGTCAAACAAGAAGGAAACAGTTCGCAAACACAACAGCCCCGTACAACTTGGACCCATCATCTGGGGGCCTTCGTGGAAAAGGAGCCCTAGGAGTGGCATTGGCACTGCCTGTCCTCCACCCTCATCGCCATCTGTCAACCCCTATTGAAATTGCAGGACAGATGAAAAACCCATTCTGTCTTGGGTTTTCCTCTGGTGCAGCGAATTGAACCCAGGGTCTCACTCAGCCCTACCACTGAACTATATACCCAGACTCCTTGATCACCCCTTTATTAAGCACCCTCCACCCCTGCCCAGGACATTCTTTGTGATTTGGAGTGTGTAAGGATCTGGGAGAGCAGTACAGAGCAGAGAGTGTTCCAGCTGCCTCAGCCAGGGCTGAGGGGACTTGAGACGGGAGACTCACCTGGTTCAAGTGTGCAGCTATGAGCGAGGGTTCCCACATCTTAGAGTCTGTGCTCGCGGTGCCTTTCTCCTTCTTGGGTGCCATGCTAAGGGTGGGAGGTGCATTGGCCGCAAAATTGGGCTCACGCCCGGCCTGAGCGTCCCTGTTGCCGTGGTAACCGAGACCACGCCCAGCTCCTAAACGGATCTGGCTCCCTTCCCCCAACCTGGTTCCTGACCCTCTGGTCAACCGCTTCTGTTTCCATAGCAGCGGAGTTTCCCAAGTGCGGACGCTAAGTAGCAAACTCCAGGAATTCTGGGGTAAATCTGATGATTTTCCAACGTGACGAGGGGCCTCCTAATTTCTTTGATCACTTCTTCTCTCTGCTTCTCTTGGGAGCTGAGTCCGGTTCGAATAAACAATGTGTAGAAACTCAGAATCCAGGCTTCCTCCACCAGGATGTCTCTGGTCCTGTCAATCTAGTATGGAGAGCCACAGGCTAGGCAGCCCAGGTGGTTTTCAACCTCTAATCTCCGGGACACCTCTCTGGGTGCTGAATCACTCCCCTCTGCCTCATCTCTTTCTGTGTACCTCTCTATCTGCTCTGCCTAAACGGCTCCCAGTTCCTTAAAGGGGTGTCACACTGGCAAGCAGAGCCCCCATTCCTAACCCGCATTCATCTAAGGTACCCTGATTAGACTGAGACCTCAGAATGATGGTGACCGTAACAACCGATGTTGGTTTGTGCTGGGCATTGAACCCAGGGCCTCTGGAAGAGGAACAAATGCACTTGTCCATCTCTCTGGACCCTAACGTTACTTTATTTCTATGTGTGTACCTGTTCACGTGTGTGCAGGTAGGTACACATGAATGTGGATGCAGTTGCATGTGGAGGCCGAGACCCACCTCAGGTGTGTTTCTTTGGCACCATCTATGTTGTTTATTGAGACAGGTTCTTCCCCTAGCCCGGTGCTTGCTGACTAGGTTAGGCTGGCTGGCAGTGAGCCCAAGGGATTCAATCCACCCATCTCCATCTCCCCAGGGCTGGGATTACGAGCACACATCTTCACACCTGGCTTTTTAACCTGGCTTTTAGGGATCGAACTGAGGTTCTCATGCTTGCATGACAAGCACTTCACCAACTGTGCTATCTCAGCCCTACTTAGTTATTATTTTTTTAAGCTTCCTTGGGGCAGATGAGGGCACCCAAAGCAGATCTCATCCAAAGGTATTTTACTGTCTTTCCTGTGTACATAAAGCACAGAACTGAGCAGTGCTTAGCTGTCACCAAGCCCCTCCTGGTGCCTAGAGGGTTATATTATCTCACACAGACAAGGGTGACGGGTCCTGCTTGTGGCCTGCAGCCACGCTCTGTCCAGCACATCCTGCATAGTTGCTGTTTTCCGTATTGATGAAATCTTCTGACCTTATAATCACTGTCATGGAGGAAGAAATCATGAGGGCTTGGGTCATGGAGGGCTTGCTCTGTATCCTTGCAGACTTTGAAAGGCTCTCAAAGCCTGTGTCTTGAGGCTGTGGTCTCCAGATGGTGGCGCTTCTGAGAAGTGGGAAGAAGTTAGGAGGTGGGGCCTAGTGGGTGGAAGTGGGGTCTTTGAGTGTGCATTACTGGGACCTGTTCCTCTCTGTCTTTGCTTCCTGGCCACCAAGCTAGAGGCAGTGTTCCACCTCCTGCATGCAGCCACTGTATTCTTCTGCCTTGTCACAGCCCCCAAACAAGTGGCCCAAGTAACATCTCTGACACCGTGTGGCAAAATAAATCCTTCCTTCCTATAGGTTGCTTATCTGAAGCATTTCTCATGTCTCCGAAAGACATGACATGGCTCTGTCAGCGGTGCTTTCCGGTCACTGTTGTCCTACTTCAGCAGCTTTGTGATGGTGTTTCTCTAACTTTGATTCATAACTTGGACCAGTTGAGGAAAGTATTTTCTCCCATCCTACTCCCCCATTTTTGTGGACGGGGGGATACTGATAAGGAATAAAAGGCACTTTTCAAAACAATCTTTTACAATTAAAAAAATTATTAGTACTTACAACATGTGTATTTTATTTCCTGGGGGATGCATACCGACTCCCAAGATGTTCACACACCCTGTATCTGGAAGCCTTTCTTTTTGTCACACGAATGAAATGGCTGAGGCATCGTGATGTCAGAGGAATTTGCTAGAGAAGGGTTCTCCTGATGGTCTCCATGACAACTACTGAGGCTATCACTCCTTCATTTCAGAACATATTTCTCCAATATTTCCTCAGTGATACAGGATGAAAACTGATTTTGTATTCTTGTGTGAAGGTCATCTCTTATAGATTGAGGACATCATTCCTGAATTCTGGTCATATTTCTCAGAGTTTAAACTGTTTGGTTTTATGAGTGAAGTAATAAAATATTTATTGGCCATTTAAGCTCATGCTCCATTTAAAAACTAACTACTGTTTATGTGTCGTGTTTTGTAGCGAATTTTGTCTCTTCTTGAATGCGAGAGAACGTGACAAAGTAAAGCCCTGCACCTACCACAGTCCAGTCAGGTCACTGGCAGACAATTAAGCACGTAGGTTCGACGTAAGAACGAGAAACAGGAAAAGAAAAATGGAAAAGGAGGCTTAGAAAAAGTCTTATTCTTGAATTGCAAATAAACAATCCGTAACTTTTTCTAACAAACAATAACTATACCACCTAGTTTCAGAAAAAAATGTTTTAGGCATGTGAGTGTTTTGCCTGAATAATGTTAAGTGCACTGCATTTGCCCCTGGTGCCCACAGAGGTCGGAGGGGCATCAGATCCCCTGGAACTGCAATGGAAGATGACTGTGACCCACCATGTAGAGAGCCAACATCTGCCCTCTAGCAAGTGCAGCAAATGCTCTTACCGGCTGAGTCATCTCTCTAGCTCCAATGCTAATTTTAGCAACAATGAAGTGTTTGTAATATTTATTGGCATAAACCTGTTTTTCATAAAACATCTCCTTTTCTTTATTACCACTGCAAGAGTCTGATTTTTCTAACTTCCTTTATCCTTGGATATGAAAAAGGTGACTTAGTTCTCACTAACAGGGTACAGTATAATTACGTATTTTTGGTTATGGGCTTGATCCTTAAAACCACTTTCAGCGTGTTGTCCAGACCTTCCCCCATCTGCCTAGCTATTGTGACATTGATGTCCTTGGCAGTTTGAGTGATCGCTGTGGTACAGAGGTCTCTCCCAATCTTTTCTCTACTGAAAAAGTTTTCTTAGATGGTCAATGACTTCTCTTTAAGCTTGGAAAGCGCTGGGTGGGCTGCAGCCACTGGGCTGTTTCTGGCCTCTTCTTTAGCTGTGCTTCCATTTCTGTGCCTGTGGGAGAATGCCCTGACCTAAAGCAACCTAGGGGAATCGAAGGCAGAATTTCAGCTTTCAGTTCCAGGTCACAGTTGGTTATTGAGGGGATATCAGTGCTGGAACTTAAGGCATCGTGTCTACAGTCAAGAACAGAGAGAGTCAAATGTGTTGGTCTTGGTTGGCTTGTTGTTTCACACTCAGCTAGCCTTTTCTGCTCTCACACAACTCAAGGCCCAGCCCAAGAAATGATACTGCCTGTATTTGGGGCTGATTTTCCCACTTCAGTTAATAACCGAGACAATCCCCCACATATATATCTGCAGGTCAACCTGATCTGATAATTTCTCCAGTGAGACTCTCTTCCTGGTGAATTTATGTTGTAGTACGTTGCTTGTTTGTTCCTGACTGCTCGGCAGCTCAGACCTGAAATAATCACACAGAAATTATATTATTTAAATCATTGCTTGGCCCATTAGCTCTAGCTTCTTATTTGATAACTATTACATCTTAATTTAACCCATCTCCATTAATCTGTGCATCACCACGAGGTCGTGTCCTACCATCAATGTTTCAGCGCATCTGTCTCAGGTCCATGGCTTCTCCCTGACTCCACCTCCTTTCTCCCAGCATTCAGTTTAGTTTTCCCCGTCTAGCTCTACTCTGCCCTATCACGGGCTCAAGACAGTTTCTTTATTAACCAATGGTATTCACAGCATACAGAGGGGAATCCCACATCAAATTTAGGTTCTGACAAGCTCACATTTAAAACTACCCATGCCACCATCCTGATGTTTTCGTTGAGAGTCTATCAGTTGTAGCTTTTTTGAGGCAGTCTGAGGATGCAACCTTGCTACTTTCAAATAGACATGGGTAATACTTTCAAGTAGCTACCATGACAGGCAGAAAAATCTAGTGTCACTCCCCCAGTCCTGGCCCCATCCCCACCATGCCTTCCACATGCTTAGACAGGACATCCTTTGGCTTCTTTATCCAGTTGATAAATTTCTTATTTTAAATACTTGCTGGGCGACAAACTTGTCAACACCATGTCACATACATTCAGGACAGTTTTTGGTTGCATACATCCAGGATACTTTTTGATTTTTTTCAGAATACAAACAAATTCATTGCTTAGTTCTCGATATGCATAAATTATAATTTTGCTAATATTCCAGAGGAACTGAGCTTTTAAAAGACCCAAGAACATATTTCAGGATGAAGGAATGCACTTCTAGTGGGATCTTTTATGGTTTCCTTGGTAAGGGTGCTACCAGAATAAACTTGAATATGGAGGGTTTTCCAAAATTGATTTAAAGAATCTCAAAGGATTTTTTTTCCCGAGTGCCTTTTGGTCAGTCTTGGCTCTGTTCATTATTCTAGGGAGAGTGGTATTCTGGATAATTTATGGTGTAGAATTGGAAGACATTCTATGGTAACCAAATTTATAGGAGATTTCATCATGGTATTGGTCTGTTTAATTTCAGAAATAGGTGTGAATGATGATGGTCACAGTTTAAGAACCAAAGACTATTCAACCAATAGGAGGCTTTGCCAAGAGCTGAAAAAAAAAGCATTCCCATCTGTCATACATTTATGAATTGGTATAATAAATTGTTTCCCCCACTAAATGTAAGTTGAAAATTTCAAGCATATACTTTACTACATAAGGTTTCCCATATGGCAGCGGCTAACACAGAACTATACTATTTGGAGAATTTTCTCTCACATTAGCGGGGTGCTCTTGGCTTGTTTGATTTAGTACTTCCAGTAATATTTTGCATTTAATATGTTTAATTCAAGGACAGCCTACTTTGGAGCTGGGCTGTTTCTTTAGGGTACTGGGCTTGCAGAGAAAATATTTTTTGTTCTGTCTCATGCTTTGATCTTAAAGTGTTCAGTTAACTTTCACTCATATGTGGACTCAAACATGCTCCTTCTTACCTTTGACATGGTCGAGCCAGCTGTTGGCACAGCGGCATTTCTACTGTGAAGAGGTAACGTTAGGAGCTATGCAGCGAGCCACCTCTGAGCCAAGATTCCAGGTATTAGGCATCCACTCAGCAGACCTTTGGTTACCATCTTGAGACCTACCGATTTCTCTGGTTGGCATCCTGCACCCCAGGGCAATTTTCATTGCAGAGGTTGTGTTTCTACCACGCCGCCTGTGCTTCTAGTCTCCTAAATAGAAAACTAGAATATAGTGCCTTTGGATTTTATTGTCCGTAGTGCCAAGTTCTAGTCTGCTTTCACAGCTATAGTGCAGACCATATGGAGGATATTACACCTGGACCCGAGGGTCAGCCTTAGCTTCCTACGCGGTCTTCGGTGCAATCGAAAGTGTTGACTTTAATCTTGAAGGCTCCTTGTTGTTCAGCCGCCAGTTACTTTAGATAGGGCATCTCTCCCTCTGCATCACCGTGGCGATTAAAATCAGCTGCAGCACTTGCTACTCACAGTCCCTGGTGGGTTGTGGGCAGTGTGGGAGCAGGATCGCTTTCTAAAGGACTTCCCTGAGAGCCCTCTGCTTGTGCCAATGGTAAAAGCAATCATTTGGAATCGGCGGCTTGGACTTGGAATGCTTTGCCATGTATCTCTAAGTCCTTGGGACTGCAATTAAATGCTGCTGCTTTCTATGTTATCTGCCATGAGATAGTTCAGGACACCAAATCTATTCCTTGATGAATCAGAAAGTAGCAGTCATGCATATTAAAAATAGAGCTACCAGGCATCTGTTTCATATTCACTAGTGTGGGATTTTTATATCTAGGGTTCTCTCACTCTAGTTTTCCTCTGCAACCCATGTTCCGTATCTTCAGTGAAGGAATTTGTCCTTAGTCCTTTGGGAACAATTTCAAACTCCACGATGGAGGCTAAGTCTCTGCTCCAAGTGCTTGGTGCTGTGTTTGATTAATGTTTTATCAATGCCTGTTCCTTATAAACTTTACAATGTGAAGTAATTTCAAGTTTTGAGCTGTACAAGGTTCAAGCGCTCTGGTTAACAGGAATGTATTTCAGTGCTGCTCCTGTGTCCTCGTGGACTGCACCAGTTCACAAGATGCCGGGCTGCAGGGACATGCTTTAGGGAGGAAAAGTGATTGGTGATGGGACATCAAGCACCTCATAGTGACATATGATGGCTTGATAGGAGTGGGTTCTGCTCCTCTCCCTTCCCTCCTCCTCCCCACCTCTGTCCCCCTCTGATTTCTTCCTCTTCCTCCCATCCAATCTCAAAACATGCAGGGTCCTACTCGGAAGGTGTCTGAATAATTCAGAGAAACGTGTCTCTGTGGTCTTGCATCTGTACGTAGTTAACTTCATTTAATTTTTTCATAGGTAGCTAACTTTTTATATCTTAATATGTATGACAGTCCTTGTTTCTATGTGTTACTTACTTTCTCTGCCTTCCAGATTTTGTGTAATGCTGTGATATTGAAGGGAGACAAAGGCTATTTGTAGCTGGAGAAGTGCCCACACTCGTTCAGTAGGACCAAATTGCTTCAGTGCCTTTTATATTACAAACTCACAGAATGCTTACCTGCCCAGTAATATTTATGTGCTTCCTCTTAGATTCCTTCTGCTCTGTTCATATGTTATTTTCAATCACATTCATCTTCCTATAAGAAAATGCATTTTCTGATTTAATAAAAATTTAGTTCATGATTCATCATTATTGTTAATGGGCTTGTGCAGGAGTCAGGGGAGACGAAGACACAATAGCCTTGGTTTTAAAAATGTTCAGGCTGTGTGCTTTGAAGGCTCCTGACCATGTGGAGTCAGCGATTGGCCACATATACGCCTGGTGTTCAGAGCAGAACAGATGCGGGGAACTATCTGCACTGCAGGAAGCAACTGAAACGGAATGTGATGGCTCTGCCAGGAGACTGCCAAGTGAAGAGGTGATGAGCAGGAGCCAGGGCTGCCCATTCAGGAGCCTGAGGCTCAAGGAAGATGTTGGGCCTCTGAGCAATTATTTGCCAACCAAGGTCATGCCCAACTCAAGGCAAAGGCAGGAGAAGTGTCTTTCTAGAGCTAGGGAGTGAATGCTCACCTCACCTCAGGAGGAGGCAGCCAGCTGTGCTTAGTCTTTGAGAAGTGAGAGCTGTTGCTTTGAATGCAGGTCCCATGCTAACTTTCTTTACTGTTTCTAGGCAATTTCTAAAAGTGTATATATATATATGTGCTTCATAATTTTAGCACATATACTTTTGTATTTGAAAATGTAAAACAACAGATAGCAGTCAGCATTGGCTTTTGTGTGAAGTATGAGGGGGTGGTCACAGCACTGGCATCGCAAGGTTTTAAGATGCTTAATATGGATTTCATCGAACCTTAAAGACTTTTTCGCTGAGGCTGAATTGGGAAGAAGAACAACCTATTGAAATCAACTTAATTATGTCCTATGATGGCACCAGCATAAAAAGGACGGATTTGTACAATATGTTTTAAATAATTAATTATTTGTATTCTTTGAACATTTCCATCTCATCTCCCTCCAACTCTCCAGGATCCTTAGTGTCTCTCCCTTCTAGCTTTGAACCTTTTGGTTTTGATAACCCACCGAGGAGTCTAATCAATGCTGCTGATGTGTTCACACTGCAGGGTTATCCACCGGGGCAATGTGTGACCCGCCAAGTGGCCATACTGCAAAGAAAGATGAATCTTCCCTCCCACCCCTTCTCCTCAGCTAGGGGTGGTGTCGACTTGACTCCAGCTGGAAGGAACTAACCTCAAGCTGCTGGGCACTCCCGTGAGAGACTTTCTTAATTGGATTCTTTGAATTGGAAAGACCCACCCTAAATCTGGGCCATGCCTTCTGGTGGCAGCCCAGTCAAAGGACACAGGAGAGGAAACTGCTGCTTCTTTTTGTTTCTTGCCCTCACTCTTACAGATAGGTTCACTCTGCCCATTCACCCCTTGCTGAGGATTTCCTTCACGTGTAGTAGAACCTACCTCTTCAGGATTGCAGTGTAGACTGAAGGAATCACCCGGGACGTCAGCACCTGTTGGGACTGCTGAGATATGCAGCCTCGTGGACTATGCAACTGTTGGATTCTCGGTCCTCCTATCTGTTTGTCTGTCTGCCTGCCTGTCTGTCTGTCCCTCTGATTATCCCTGAATTTTTACCTGGACCGACCTTGTGCAAGTCTTGGAGGTTATATATGCCTCTGGCCCACTCCAAATGTACATTTTCAGACGACTTCTAAGTGAAGCTCTATGTTTCAATTGTCGCACAACTGATATAAATGAGGAAGATGAACAAAAGAGAATACTTGGTGCCAAACATTAGGCAGTTGGAAGATTGTCAGAGCCAATCACTATACAAACTCTCTGTAGGCAAATACATCATCAATGGGTCACACAGCGAGTGAGCCTGCACTCTGCATGGCGTTCTATTTCTGAATGAATCTATTCAGGTCCTCCTCCATTTTCTTAAGGGAGCTGACTGTTTCTAACTTTCCTAACCAAAGAGCAATGCCATGGACTCTCACATTTTACTACTCTGCTGTCAAACAAAAATGAATTTCATTGTCTGCCGGCCTTTCTGTTGTGCTTCTACTTTGTGGGCTGTGTGGATTCACCTCTGTGTTCTCTGTCATGGTCCGCTGGTGTGCATGTCTGTTTTTGTGCCCACCATACTGTCTCTATCACCATAGCTCTGTGATATAGTTTTAGGTGAGAGAATAATGTGGCCTCTGGCTGTATTCTTTCTATTTACATAGCTTTGTGTTTCTCTGGTCTATTTCGTTTCCACATGAATTTTAGAGTTGTCTTTTTCTTCTTGATCTGAAGAATGCTGTAGGATTTACTATAAGGGTTGCACTGAATCTAGGTTACCCTAGTAGAATGGTCATTTTTACTATGACTTTTGCCAGTCCAGATGTATGGACAGTCTTTCCATTGTCTACTGTCTTCTTCAATCTCATCAGTGTCTTAAAATTTTCATTGTAGGAATCTTTCATCCTGTTGGTTAGGTTTTTTTTCTAGTTATTTTATCTGTATTTTGTGACTGACAATTACAAGTGAGATGTTTTTCATGACTTCTTTGTCAGCAAGTTCATTGTTGGTGTTTTAGTCCACCATGGTCTGAAAGGCACATGGAATTATCACTATTATTATTATTTGTATCATTAAAGTTCATTTGTGGTTTACAACAGGCTCAGTTTTAGGAAAGTTCCATTTGCCCCTAAGAAGAATATGTATCGTCTCGTTGTTTGGCTATGTGATTTAAAGATGTCTGGTAAGTCCAATTGATCTACTATGTTATTTGGCTCTGGAATTCTTTGATGATTTTTTGTTTGTTTTTTTGAAGCAGTGTTTCTCTGTAGCTTTGGAGCCTGTCCTGGAACTAGCTCTTGTAGGCCAGGCTGGCCTCAAACTCACGGAGATCTGCCTGTCTCTGCCTCCCAAGTGCTGGGATTAAAAGTGTACACAACCACCACCCAGCTCTTTGCTGATTTTTTGATATGAAGGATATATTTAGATGTGTTGGAGTCACCTATTATTATTGCTTCTAGGCTGTTGTGATCTCTCACATTTTAATGCTTGTTTTATGAAGTTGTAAGCCCCTAGACTCGGTGCATAAATGTTTACAATAGTTGTGTACTCTCCATGAATCATTTTTATTGGCTCAATAGCATAGAAAAGAATGTTATTCATTCCCTTGAAAGATTTCATAACTGAAAAATCATTTATTGTAGTTAGTATACTGAACTACGTGAAATGGAATCTTCTAATGAATCGCTACAGTTTGTACATTGCTTGTTCTCCAGGAATTTATGTGTTAGAAACTTGGTACCAATGTGGTGGCTTCAAAGTGTAGTGACTATTAGATCCAGGCCTAGCAGAAGGCAGTTGGGTCTATTCTCACAAGCTCATGGGCGTGGGCTCTGTTACTACGAGTGGATTCCTTCTGGTCTTATGGATGGGGTAGAGCATCAGCGCTTGAGCTGGTTCCTGAAGGAGCTGGTCGTCATGAGAGGGAACGTGGCTCTTTCTCACTCTTTTGCTTCTTGTTTGCATACATGCCCTTCATTCTCCGCTGTGCTGTGCTGCAGCCCAGGTGCCCTCACTAGGACAGCAGCTGTGTCGTTGGTACTTTAATGCCACCAGAACTGCGAGAAAAGATAAATCGCCTTTCTTTATTCACTGCTCTACACCGTCTGGCACTTTGTGACGTCAGTCCTAAAGGACGGCAGTAAGTATGCTCACAGTTTTCCAAGGTAAGTGTGTTTTAAAGTGGAACACTAAGGCCACGGTATAACATGTAACTACTGTGCATTAGCCCCAGATTGAAGATTTATATTTAAGGTTTATGTGGAAGCTGGTCTTAAATTCTCCATCCATTGACTTTAGCCTCCTGAGGCCTGGGAATGAGTGTGTGCTACCATGCCTGGCCAATAAGTGTATTTTCATGTAAATCGATCTCTATGAGTTAGTTTTTACTTAACATTGATATTCATTCCGGCTTGTCTATAATAAAAAGAAAAGCTAACTTTTCCAACGATAAAAATGGCAGGGGAGCAATTAGGTGACATAAACCTTAAAAAAATACTACCCTATTTCCTTGTCCAGCCTCAATATGGGGCTTGCACCTTGGCTTATTGTGTCTGGCTTTGTTTTGGAGACTTGCTCTTTTCTGTAAAAGAAACAGAGTGGGCTTGGATCTGGGAGACAGGCAAGGCAGGAGGGACTGGAAGGAGTGGAGGGAGGGGAAACTGTGGTTGGGATATATTGTATGAGAGAAAAATCTATTTTCAATAAAAAAAAAATTGGAATAGTTCCCCCAGAGAGCCACATGATCTCAAAAGACTTCACAAAGCCACGTAAGCCAGAATGCAAAAGAAAGTGCTCCCAAGGTTGAGAGTGGATCTCTCTTCCCAGGATGGAGTAAAAGCCACTCAAAGGAATTACCACCTGAGACAGACACCGAGCACACAGGCACTCCTCCAGCTAATCTTCCATCACTCACAAGCAACACACCGAACTGTCACTGACTGTGGGGACGACAGAGATACAGCAAGCATACTGTGATGGAACCACACCTAGATTCCCTTTCTGCTGATGTCCAGGGCTTGGGAGATGAACAGTGCACTAGGAAATATTGTTGAGGGGTCCAGTGAACAGGCAGGGATGGAGAGGGCTTCTCGCACAGTGATGGTCTTGAGTGGCAGCTCTTGAGCATCTTTAAGTGGAAAGCAGATGAGTATGGAAAACAAGAGGCGAGAAGCACCGAGCCTCGATGGCTCTAGACGGGAAGAAAAGCTGTGCTAACCTAATGCTGAGATGCCTGGGAAACATATTTAGATTTCCTTCAGTTTGATAGGAGATGCAAAAAACTTTTCCTGATTGTTTTCTCTTTTACATCAGTGACCAGGCAAAACAGGCTACTATGTAGCTTAAAATTCAGGGAAATGAACAGGTAACTGAACTGTCTCAGTGGTTGGTGTTTAGACATGGTCGGCAGAGCAAGTTACACTCAAGAACTTTTCTCCCAGATTCTTCCCTATCATTGGAGCTGGACAGAACAAATATAGAAAAACTATCCTAAGCCGTGCATATGCTTCTGGAGTTGGAGCCATGCCTGCCGTGAAGCAGGCCCCCTTCACACCTGCCACCGGAGAGTTCACCTCCTTCAGCCTCTCTCTCCTGTCAACACTGGACCAGAGTGAGATATCATTGGCAGCGCAGCAGTTGGTGTCCCTTCCATTTGGAATTCCTACCAGATCAGTGACAGCTGGGAAGGAGACAGGTGTGTGAGACACCCCTGTGAGAAATCTGCCCCCTTAACCTGCATAGCAAACTCGTGGGAAGCAGGGAAGGGGGAACGCAGAACCTTAAAAAGGCATTCTTTCCACACTAGAGAGTCTCTCTTAGTGAAACAAGAGCTATCAGTGACCCATGTGAGAAGGAAAAAAAGAGCGAAATGTGTTTAGTTATAAAGTAAGGATTGATAGCAAGCCCTTTGTGAGCTAATTAAAATGAAGAAAGGAACGTGGAAAAGGCAATGCAAAGAGAATACGGAAACTACAAAGATGTTTTCCTGTGAGCTTCCTCTGAAACCATGTGGCATCAGTTCCTGAGCCTGTTCATCTGGATGCCACACCCAGATCCAGTCATTCTCTGGCCCATTTATGTCGTATTGCTGAGATGCTAGTACTAACTAATATTTATCCAGCACTCTGCTCACACACATAATCACATCATAACCTCCCAACCATTAGTGGAAATTATTATCATTATTTAGAAGTTAACTGAGGCAAAGGTTATCCAAAGTCAGATCTGAACGCAAGCCTCTGGAACCCAAAACGTGAGAGTTCCCTCCCCATACTATGTACAAGTCCACATCAAGTGAGCAAGGCATCAAAACCAGTGCCCTTAGAGAGCCCACAGGGAGGGTGATGTGGTAGAAGTCTTCCTTTCATGTCTCCCAGCCACCAACTGAACAATAAGCCTAGAATTCTACTGCGTGCCAGACATGGATCAAGTGCCTCAGAGAGAGAAGATAGAATCTGAGACATGGAGGGTTCCTTCAAGAAAAAATACAGGGAAGAGCACCTGTTTGTGTCAGCTAGGATAGTCACCGAGGCCTTTCTAAAGAGCTCGATCCATGGAGGACTAAGGCAGAAGATGCGGCCAGCTCAATGGATGATCCTCAGCGTGGGCAAGAGTGTGGGAAGAATGACAAGCCGTGGGGTTGCAGGAGGGATGAGGAAGGCAGCAAGGTCATTATTTCCTGAGATCAGCTTAATGGGAATATAAAGTGTTAGCAGAGAAAGGGGTGAGAAGAGAATGGAAGGAGATAACAGAAGGAAGGAAATGAAGCCTTCCCCATGTCTTCTAGGCATCACCCTCTAAGTAGGCACACATCAGCAAAGCACAGAAGTTGGGAAGGTGGACTCCGGAGAGCAGCACAGAATTATTAGAGAGTCTTAGGTGGGCGTTAACAAAAATGAAAGTGTGTTTGCAGGTAGATGTAGCTGCTAGCAGGCAGATGGAGCAGAAGTGTGGCAGCATCCCTGCCCCCCAGGGGCATGGAGGTTATCTGAACAGTGTCTGTGTCTGGTAGTGGGAGCATGCTGAATGGAATAGGTAATGGCTCCATTCTTGGGTCCAAATTACAATTCTGCCATTTGATTGAAGTCTAGCCCTGGGTGAGCCAGCCTCCTTATGCCTCAGTTTCCTCCTATGCCTACTGTCAACAACTGCTCCATCAGTCTCTGCAGTGGCTCTGATGATCATTGGAACAGCACTGGCTCACACTCACTGCACAGGCTTTTATAGCCACCGAGGGGAGAGCAAGTGCTTAGGAATCACACGGCTGCTGATTGTTTAGCTTTTCCTTACTTTGTATATTTTTAACCTACGAACTGACTCCAGCCAATTCACAATGCTTCTGTAACATGGAAGCATGGTGGAAGAAATGTGAAGGGCCAGTTTATTACTCAAATACTAGTGTGTAGGTCATTGGCGTTCTTGGACTATAAACATGTCCCACAGCTATGCTCATCTGAGACATAGAAAGTTCCATTAGGTTATTGTCCTGGATTAAAAATCCCCTTGCACCATAAATATTGTTTTTTAGAAAGGACATCTTTTAAGTATTTTCTTTTAGTGATACTATTTATTTGTTTGTTTTTATTTTTGTTGCTGTTAGACTAACTGTGCTCACTCTAGGAAGTCAAGTGGACAAATACAGATAGAAGTCTAATAGGAAACCTCAGGAGAATTCATCGTGCAAGCTGTGTGGTGGCTTCCATTCAGCAGGGCAGGGGAATGTGGGAAACACTTTGAAAGCTATAGCAGAAAAGGAGGATGTCAGTGCTCCAGCAAGGGTCAGGGAGATGAATGTCACAACTCTGCTAGAGCAGAAGCAGCCTCCATTGGGTACAGGATGACAGAAATCTTGTCTGCTCTACAAACAGGCAGGCATGTTCGATCCTTAACATCTTCTGCTTTTAAGTTCCTTCCCTTCCCTTCCCTTCCCTTCTTTCCTTCCCTTTCTTCCCATTCTTCCCTCCTTCCTTCTCTCCCTCCCTCCCTCCTCTCTCTCTTTTTCTTCCTTCCTTCCTTTTATTCATTCAACAATCCGTTTGATCTCTGCTCTGTTTTCAATATTACGGTAAACTCTAGGGATACAAAGTTATATAAACTACACCTCCGATAATGATTGGGTCTGGCAGTGATGAAAGCCAACTCAATAAATAAGCACATTATGATGTGGTCAGTTCTTGATTTCTGCAAGAGGACCAGTAATTCAGCCTGGACTTTTTTGATGGAGCAGTTGGCTTCAAAGAAAAAGAGTTTCAAGCTAAGTGGTGTATTCTTTAGAGATAGCTGGAGATGTGAAGAGGGACTAGCATAGGGGGCTGAGACATGACCTTAAGGGAATACAAGGAGTTTTCTCTGGTAGGAGAGCTGGGTATGAATGGAGAGCACAAAAGTGGTCCAAAGCCAGATGCCAGGCTTAGAAGATGCCAGGCTCTAAGAAAAGCATGTGTCAGCTTTCTGGCTGTGACAAAGTGGCTGAGGTGTCTTGTATAAAAAGAAAGATCTATCTGGTTCATCAGTTTCCACCCATGGATAGTTGGCTTATTCCCTTTGTGGTATGGGAAGTCCTTCTGTATATGTACTGCTTTTATTGGTTAATGAATAAAGAAGCCGCTTTTGGCCAATGACGTAACAAAATATAGTCAGACTGGAAAAGCTATAGAGAGAAATTAGACAGAGTCATGGAGAAGCCATGTATCTGCCACCAGAGACAGACACACCAGAACCTTGCCAGTAAGCCACAGCCACATGGCGATACACAGATTAATAGAAATGGGTTGATTTAAGATGTAAGAGCTAGCTAGGAATATGTGAGAGTCATTGGACCAAGCAGTGATGTAATTAATATAGTTTTTGAGTGATTATTTTGGGTCTGAGCATCCAGGGAACAAACAAGCAGCCTCCTTCAACACCTTGGGGCTGTGACAAAATGGGGAGTACACTGGCGGGCAAAGCTACCTGCTTCCTTGTTAGGAATCTAAAGAAAGAGAGCAGAAGAAACCAGGGATACACAGTTTCTTTAGAGGGCACAGTCTTAGTGATGTGAAAATTCTGCCTGGTCCTTGTTCATAATGTTTCCACCATCTCTATGTAACACTAAGAGTGGAAACAACCCTTTAATGTGAGGGCAGAGGTGGTCCAGATACAAGCTATATATATATCAGTGAATATATATATATATATATCAGTGAAGAGTCACAGTCCAAAAAGCTATGGAATTATCTAGAGCTTTTGACCTTTGAGAGGCATAGATGGGACCTGATTTCAACCACCACCCTCATAACCATTTCTGTTTCTGTGTGATCTCAAGCAAGGGACTTTCACAAGACCCGTTTCTAAAGTTTGTGCTAGCACCTGCCTTGCTGGGCACTGTAACATCTAGAGAATTTTCCAGGACATCTGCAGTAGGCCTGCGGTTTATAGTTCCGGGATCGATGGCTCCCAAAACAAAGAACCACTTCTTTACAGGCCAGAAATCATGTTGACTGAGGAAGTAAGGGTGTTGTGAAATTGTAGGTCTGTGACACTTAGCACGTTGTCTCTTGACTTCTCTGAGTCTCAGAATGTTCACTTGTGTGGTTGAACAAGTCACTAACAAAACTGAATCAGGAGCGAGCGTGCTCATCTTCCTCTTTATTTATTCCTTTATTTAGTTTCATTTATCATTCATTTACCTTCTAAGACAGTATCTTGCTTTTGTGGCCTAGGCTGGCTTCAAACTGACAGTCCTCCTGCCTCAGTCTTCTGAGTGCTGGAATTACAAGCAGGCACTATCGTGGCTGGTTGGTGCTTATCACGGATAAGCTCTTCTCTTCTTCCCTTCCACCGTTCATCCTTCCGATCTTTCTGCCTTGGTTTCCCCTTTCAGCTGCAGGCTTTTGTATGCCAACTCTCCACTGCATGAAGCAGGGAACGGGCTGTCACCACTAAAAAAGACGTGAGCAGTGAATGGCAAACCATCACATCGGGTAAACCATCTGGAGGTCCTAAACATGGCCGGGGACCAGAGGAGAGGTACTGGCATGCCTACCAGGGGACCTGGCAAGTGTGTGTGCACATAGCACTTCCAGGGCACGACCTCAACACAAGGCTTGCTGTGCTGTTGCTTGAATGCCTACACAGGTGTAGATTAAATTCAAGGCCTAAACCAAGGAAAAGTATAACTACACGTTTCCACACAATGAGTGAAACAGCAAAGGCCACTTCTGCAGGAGGAGTGACGACTAAATGAGGATCCAGGGTAGAAAGAGAGAAAAGGAAAAGAGCTGCCAGTGAAAAGAATTCATTCGAGGAAAACTAGGTTGTAATCCCTTCCCTCATGAAAACGAGGGCACGTCCCTGGACCCCTCAATGCCCTGCAAAATTATCCGCCTCCGCTCTTTTAAACTTTTTCATTTATTCTTTGTGTCTCTCATATCGTGCATGTAGATCCCATTCATTTCTCTGGCCCTTTGTATCTGCCCTCTGCTCTTGCACTCCCCCACAAATAAAATAAAATAAAATAATTTAAGAGGAAAAAAAGAAGAAAAGGGAAAAAAATCTCATCATTGAAGCTGCAGTGTGACACACTGAGTCATGCAGTAAACCCTTTTGTCCGTGCATCTTTACTTGCAAGTGTTCATTGATCTGGTTCAAGGCTTCTGGTTTCTGCTATACAATCGATGCTGGGCCCTCACTGGGACTCCTCTTGGACATCCTGTTGTTGCCCTATGTCATTTACCCAGCACCCTAGGTGGGCTCATGTTTTCTTGGAGAATGAAACAGACCACTCTGGACCTGTGTGTGGGTCACCCTGTCCCATTCAGTCTATCATGGCACTGGGCAGGCAGGACCACGCTTCCATGGAGATATTTCCAACCACACATTCTCCATACAGGCTGCCACCCTTCACCTTACTTGAACGAAGACCCCTTCCCATCCTGCCTGTTGCCAGCTCAGAATGAACCTCCTTGCAACATGACAGCAGGGAACACTGAGGAATCTTGGCTTAGTGTTTGCATCTACACCTGGATGGGTGGAAGGGCTGAGAGTCTGACCAACCATTTTGGTGAAGGAATAGCTTACAAAAACCAGAGCCAAGGGCAGCTTTAACTCTTGGGATGCATTGCCAGTCTACATTGTTTTCTGTCATTCTTGGAGACTGTCGGTTTTCAAATGTTTAGAAAAATATTAGAAACATCTTTAAATGTGCAGGAATGATGCCTCTTAGAAAAAAACAAATGAAAATATGCTCTAAAACTTAAAGCAAGAATAAAATGTGCCAGCTGTAGTTAGAGGTCCTGGGACCTGCTCACTAGCTGCTCCAAGTTCCAGAAATTAAGCAAAGAAAGCTACTTGAGGAAAGGGAGAGATGCTCACCTGCCCATCATTAAAGGCAATGCTAAGGCTCGACTTTACTGAGCTTATATCCTGTGTAAACCTGTCCTCACACATTCACAAAGTGCTTGAGTACAGCCACAAGAAGAAGAAACTATTTAGGCAAAGGTACCAGCATGGGGGATTTCTGTCTGTCTGAATTGTGCTGTAGAAGTAGGTGAAAGCCAGAGATGTAAGGAAGGCCTGGCTCAGCTCATGAAGTAGCTTGTGAGTTCTTCCAGTGTGTTTGAACTCTTTCCTTAATGGATCTTCATTAGGGAAGCATTCTGAAACACACTTTTTCTTTGTGTGTGTGTGTGTGTGTGTATGGCTTTAGGTATGTTTGCATGTATACAAGTGTGTACATGTTCATGTAGATGCCCAAGGACAACTTTGGGTTTTGTTCCCTAGGAGCTGTCTACTTGGGTTTTTGAGACAGAGCCTCTCCCTGATCTGAAGCTTGCCCAACAGGTTAGGCTGGCTCACCAGTGAGCTTCTGGGATCTTCCCATGTCAGCTTCCCAGTGCTGGAATTGCAAGCATTTCTACCATGCCTAGTAGTTTCTTATGGACTCTGGTGATCCAATTCAGGTCTGCATGCTTGCAAGTCAAGCATTTTACTCAAGATCTGCTATTTAGAATACTCCCTTTGGTGGCAGTGGAGAGATAGGAACAAGAAGTTAAACAGGAAAGAAAAGATTCAAGATAGAAGAGCAGGTGCATATCGACAGGTCAACAGCCTCTATAAAGGGCTACAGGTTAGAGATACTGGGATGGTGGCTGAACAAACTGTGTGGAAAGAGAAATTCAGGGTCAGGCCTGGAGAAAGTGAGTGAACTGGTCACTAGAGCATGTGATACACTATGAAGAAGGTTGAAAGGAAAGAGAATTCATTCAGTCTTTGCTCAGTGGAGGATGGAGCCCCCAGAGGAAGATAGATGCCTGGAGAAATCGGTGCTGTTTGAGTTGGCAATCGTCAGAGAAATGGGTATCTAGGAAAAGATGTATCAATCACCTATCTCTAAGTGATAAAGAAAGCAATGATGGTGGTTTAAATTGTCCAGAAGAGGAGGCAGTGAGAAGGCTTGGGGCGCTGAGAGCCCTTTGTCAGACTCCAGTAAAACCACAGCAAAATAAACCATGGCTTTGTAGCCCGTGTTTGGTGATGGGTGGCAGAGGAAGGAGAGGGCAGTGCAAGGCATAGTGAGGCTGCTCTCCTATAATCAGTTGTGATACTGTGCCTTTAGTGCACCGTGCAGAAGAGGACTTGGCACATTGGTGAAAGAATTCACCTTTTAGACCTAAGTAGAGTAAAACAAGTTTATGCGGTGTACCACAAGGAACGCAGAAGGCATGGGAGTAACATGATAGATGGTGATGGGCTGGGGAGTTCTTCATTCTGATGCATTCCTGTCCTTGTTCAGTTAGGATGAGCCACTTTGAGTACAGTTTCTGTCAAGCCACTCCTGTCCCGCAAGTGAGCGCCGCTCTGTGGTACTGGGTAGGGATCAACTTTGATTGGCCCAGTTTTTACCATCTAGATGGAAAGGTCTGCTTTTTCTTTTCTAGGGACACTTGCTGGACCAGATTTGTGTTTGGGGCCCATTCTCTTTCTGGTCCCTCAATCATGACTTTCCCTTCACATGGTAAATTTCCAAAAGTCACGAAAGAATTTGAGTCCATCTGTGGCTAGAAAGCCTGCAGCTGGTATGCTTTTGCCAGGAAGAAGCACTGTGTCCCCTCTGCCTTGTGGCTTTGGAAAATTCATGGTCCCTCATCCCCAGTGACAGTGGGAGGTGGGCAGATTCAAATTTCTCTTTCCAAGTTACAGGCAGGGGAAGAAATTCATGACTTTTTGGATGACCCTGTCTAGATGTTCACACTTGAGGGAAAACTGCTTTCTCCAGTAAATGAATAATGAAACTCTCACCAATGGAAGTCCCTCACCCCCTGACACAACAGCATCGGCTGAAAGGAAAAATAAAAAAGCATTTCTTCCCTTCATGAATCCCCTTTCTCCAAACACACGCCCCCTCAGACTACAGAGAGGGCCATCAGGTGGGCATCTGAGATGGCTTTAGGACTTCTCTAGAAACACAAGAGCCTGTGGGCAAATGGCCCTGGAAAACTGCCTGGTGTGAGAAAATGTTTAGTCAGGGTCACGCCTGGAGAGGCTCAGCTTGTGAAGGAGGTTGAGCAACTCAGGCAGAGTGGGAAAGATGTGATTGGTGTGAAGTGGGGAGGAGTTGGTGAGGGTGTTGGGAGAGTGAGATGACAATTGGACATACACCTTTAAAGGCTTTTACTTGATTTCATGAACCGTGAAATGGTTGAGTGCGTTGCTTTTTTCTCTTTCCTGTTTTGTGCTTTATCATCAGACTTAACTATTCCTCTGCCTTTAGTGAAAATGTCACCAACATGACCGACCAACACGGAATTCTGCCAGAACCTGCTAAGCTTTTCAAGAGCTCGGCGAATGCACACCCTCAGTGCACAGGGAGGGACGCTGGACCCCCAGAGAACTAACAGGCACTTTTCTATGGAAGGAGGGGGTGCTTCTGAAAAAAAAATCTCACTTTTAACTTCAAAATTCAAGGGAAGCTTCTGATACATTCTACAATAGATCAACTTGTTGTAATAGGACACATTGTTTTTAAGTCACTTATCACTGAAGGAAAATGAGCGCTTAGGAGGTCACATCTCCTGCCCTTCATTGTGATTCGTGATTGACAGTCAGCCTGTGGGAAACCCAACAACCCAGTCAGTCTCTATCAACCGGCCTCTGGGCCCTCAGATCCCACAGATCAAGCCCAGCAGCTTCGTGCCTGGAGGTTACACACAGTGTTTATATTTTCTGGCCAGTTTTATCTAATGATATTAATACACTATGATCTCTATATGAAATTGTTCTATTTGATAGGGATGTGCTGTCCAATAGAAGCACAGAGCTGGACAGAGAACTGGAGAGTTCCAGGCCTGAGTCCTCATGTACCATCAACAGGTGTATACTTCAGGGACAGGAAGTATCTTCGTCCCTAACTGACCCTGTAAACGTCTTTGTCTCATGCACAGAGTCGTTTGGATGCAGTGAGATACTTTATTCAGTGTGTTCCCAAAACACGCTAACAGTTGAAATCATTTGTTATGGAAATAACCTTACAAGTCATTCAAACATGAATGACCACTGATAGATATAACTGGGATGATTATAGTAGAGAATTTGTAGCAGCTGAACCAAATTTTGAAAGGCTAGTGTAAATTAGGACAGGATACAAGCGCTCATTATATAGTTAAGAAAATTTAACTTTTGGTTGATTGCGGCAGTTACACTGAATGCTGGAGAATACACCAGCTTTCTTGACATTCTGTGTAATATAGTTTATTGTATTAGTACGAATTCATCCAGAGTAGAAGTATCTTAAACTTAAGGAACGAATATAAATAAATAAGAACATCTGGTGGAGGAGTTGAAGCAGATGTGCAGATTGGGGTACATCAAAGAAAAGCCCCTTATTGTCTTGGAGACTGGCTAGCTCTGCATAACATAAGCAGCTTATGGAGACAGAATTAATTGTCCAGACATGTCAGCTCATACAAGAAGATATCCTTGAAGCTGTTATCATTTACAGTTACAATAGTATTTATTGCTGCTAGCTAATGCTTAGCCTGACAAGACACATAGAAATGCCAAGTGTTTGGTCTGTTTATTGGAGAATAGCTGGCTGAAATGTGGCAGCAAAAGCACCTCTTAAATTTCTCACGTAGGATTGCACAGACTGGAGGCTCGTTCTTCCCCGAACACAGATTTCCTGTCATGACTGAATGGCACTGATCACGCCATCACGTGCAGACTGTTGTGTGTCTGCAGCATTGAAATGATCATGTGACATGCCAGTCGCTCGTGCAGGGCAGTGACAAGGTCTTAGTCCAGAACTTTTCTGTCTTGTGTCATGTGACAGATTATTTTTCAAGACTGAGGTCTGTGAATTGGACAGAACCATGGCACCTTATTATTAAAAAAAACCCCAGTGTTATTATTGCTTTCAACATTTTTCAAAGCAGAACAGGACAGTGCACCTGCTGTGCATGCCATTCCTCTACCAACATCATTGGGGACTTTTATAAATTCTTCCTTTCTCAAATATTTATAGTCATAGCAAACAACAAATATACAGTTATGGCCATTATTTATCCTCTTTCTCCTGGTGATTTTGATGACAACAAAAGGTCAAAACTGAATTCTGGGAAAACTGAGAAATAACTATAAATATAATAAGCCCCCGTTGTCAAGTAGAGAAGGATCCACCAGCACCCGTTGTGAATCCTGCAAGCTTGCTGTCATGGCTGAGCAGGAGTCTAAGGCTTCTCCTTCAGTGTCACACTCTGACTAGGAAGGCCAGCATAGACCTTAGGAAATGTGACACCACTGACGCAGCCCAGGTCAGTTTTCTGTGTCTAAAGGCACAATAAAGTACCTCCAAGCAGCTACACCATGACCCCATACAGCCCAGGAACATGGTAGAATGCTTTTGCTGAAGGGCTCTCGGACAAATGGCAAAGGAAAATGCTTTAATATTTAGAAAACAGGCAAGACTCTCCATCTCTTATACTTTTCTAGCAAACTCTGACTGGCTGTCCCTCTTAATAATGCATTACCGCTCATCCTTCATCCACCCTCTCTTCTTACTTTCTGGACTTGTTCTTTTATTCTCAGATTATGGTCATGCTTTCTTTCTCCCATGTAGCGTAGGCCTTTTCCTTTTTGCTGATTTTTAATTTTTGCTTCTTAGTGTTTGTCTTACCTTCCTGTTGCTGGGGCAAACCAAAAACAACTTAAGAAAGCAAGGCCTTATTTGAGCTTACTGTCCTCACCACAGAGCAGCTGAGGGAGCAGGAGTTTAAAGCATCTATAAGAAGTAGAGAACAGGGACCTGGGAAGTTGGGTCAGCCATTAAGACCACTTGCTGATCATCTAGAGGACACGAGTTCAGTTCCCAGGACCAACATGATGACTCATAACCAGCTATAATTCTGGTTCCAGGGGATTCAACACCCTCTTCTGGACTCTTTGGACACCAAGCAGATATGCAATGTGTATATACACACTTGGGCAAAATACTCATACAAATAAAGTAAAAATAGATTTTAGAGAGCAAAGGACAATGAATTAATGAATGTATATTAGTGCTCAGCTCATTTTCTCCATTTTATATGGTCTAGGATCCTCTGTCCATGGAATGATCCCACGCAAAGTTAAAATAGGTCTTCCCATATCAATATAATCAAGATATCTTCTTCAAGTGTGTCCAGAACCCATCTCTCCAGTGATTCTGGATTCTATCAGGTTGATAATTAATACCATGAAAGCATGTACCCTGCTTAGCACCGTAAGGTCTCAGCGGTTCAGTCATGAAACAGAAGGGTTCTCCTTAGACAGCAAGAGAAGGAAACTGGTGCACTACACAAGGCCTCCTGTGCTCGTCCACAGGTATAAATGTTATTACCGCAAACATGTGAAGGAATCACAATTATACAGGAGTTCACCTGACAATCACAGAACAGGGGCCTGCACAGGGAAAAACCAATCCTTTCTTTTCAGCCATAGGGACTCAGAACGCCGGGAGGGGTGAAGGGAAGTGGGCAGAGCACGGGCTGAGGAGGAGAAAAAGACCTAAAGGTGATGTCTAAGGACTGAAGTAGGCCCTCCATATGTGGGAGACAGGGGTGAAGCTTGGACTATCTGCAAGGCACCTGGCAGTAGGACCAGGATCTATCTCTGGTGCATGAGCTAGCTTGTTGGAGCCCATTCCCTATGGTGGGATGCCATGCTCAGCCTTAATGCTCGGGGGAGGGGCTTGGTCCTGCCCCAACTTAATGTGCCTGTGTTGATTTGTTGATTACCCATTGGGAGGAATGATGGGGGTGGACTGGGGAGAGATGGGGGATGGGAGGAGGTGAGGGAGGAGAGAACAAAAGAAAGAGTGTGTCCAAAGCTTGTAAATACCAGGTACTTAAAAGAATTTAGAAAACATGTCCATGTGCAGTAATGGAAAATTAATGTTTGTGACATGAATATGATTTGTATTTAAATGTGGAATATGTGATGTGTCTGTGACTATCATGTTAAGGACGAGAGCAGTGTTTTCCATTTAAACACTGTCATCCCCAGTGAGAAATTCAAAATCTACCCGTGTACCTACAGTGAATACACATGACCAGGAAACACAATTTTTATAAGCTGTCACTCATTTTTACAGTAATGTTTACTATCTTCTAGCATGTAGAAAATAACACTAGTCAGAGGCCTAGCAAATAAGTCTGCAGCTTCCACTGCACGACAGCTGTCTGGGTAAGAAACACTTTGGACCAGGGTTCAAAAAAATAAAAATCATCAAAACTACATGCAGTGACTGCTATTCCGGCCATGGGCGTTTTCCTGGCTAGGGCGGTGTGTTGTCTGTGGACAGAACAATGGAAGGAGGCCGGTGTGTGGAAACCCTTGAAAGGAGCAAGAGAAGTAACAACGAAACAAACAAGGCTGACTGTGGGCACAGGACACGCAGAACTGATTTGAGCACAGTGTGACCCATAGTCAGTTGGTTTGCCACCTTTGCTGTAGCGCACAGAACACATTTCAAAATGTTTAAAGGAAACGGCCCTTCTTAAACGTTCCCATGTAAGCTTAATTTTCACGTTAGGTCATGAAGTTTTCACATCTACTTTCAATTTCTTCCCCCCTTAAGCACATACATAAACAGGATATTTTCTCAGCACTGGAAGACATTTGACTTTTTAATGAAACACAGATGACTGCATTAAGTTGGGGATGAGATGCACAGATCAGATTATCCAATGAACTCCCCCCCACCCCCCACCCTGGGATAATTTCCCTATTCAATGGTGTATATGTATGACCGTTTGTGTGTATATAATTGTTATTGTTGAATTCTTATCAGTATATTTTTGTACAGATTATGCTTGAAATTGAAATTTCAGTGTTTGATAATTTCCCATTAAATATCAAAACATCTTTTCCTTCTTTTAATATTCAGTTAGCTCCGCACATGACTTTCCTTAATCCTGCTTTCTTTTTTCACAGACTCAATCTCTGGCTTCTACTTTGTAAAGAAATATATTTTAACTTGAAATAATTTCCACACCTACTTTGTTTAAAGAAGGGCTACGAAACATTAAATTTAATTTATGAAGTCCTCTATTTGTGTTCCAGTCCTCTGCACACACACACACACATACACACACACACACACACACACGTGCGCACACACACACATACTGTGTTATTGCTGTGTCTCTCTGTATGCCAATGACATTAGAGTTTCTGGCAAAAGGCAATGTATAATCAATTATCACCTGTCACAAGTGGCTTTTAAGATCCAGCCAGATATTTTAGAAATAGTACTTAGTTCCATCAAGGAGAGAGAAAAAAAATACCCCTGCCCCGAAAAGCAGTGTAGCCCTCAGACTTAAATCTTTTGTCCAAAGAAGTTTCGACAGCTTTCAGCTTAGTCAATACAAAACAGCGTCATGCAACTTACATCTGAGAAAATACCTTTTAGCATTTCAAAATTGGTTTATCGATATAATCGTTGCTTAGAAATGGCAACAAATCCTTGATCATTTTTTTTTTTCCTCTGCAGGGAAATAAGAATCTTCGCAGAACCAGTTATTAGCCAGCACCTCCTTTTGGTTTTACTTTAATGCTTATTTTGATTTCAAACTCACCCACTGAGAAGAACTAGAATTTGCCTCCTCTGGCCCCACTTCCATACTCTTTTCTTTTTTCTTCCCGACGTCTTTCAGAAAACATAAAACTCATTCATTATCCTTCCAGCTGGAGGAAAACGCTGACGCCCAAGGTGAGAGCTTCCCAGATGTAGCTGAACTTTTCAAAACTCAACATTTACTCCATACCCGGGAATCAGCAAATACTATTAAATCATAAATGCTTTTCCTGAATGATATAGATACTAGCAGATGACTTGAAGCCAAACCCAGCACCCACATCCCTTTAAAGTTAAGGTTCAGTAACTTTCCTGATGATCTTGCTGCCTGGGCCCTCTGAAGACGACTTTCTGCAGGTTCGTCCCCTATGTTTGAACCTTGGTACCCTCATTCGTGAAGGCTGAATTAGATAGTCCAAGGATTTCCAACTTCAGTATCTTCGATGCATCCGGTTAAATTAATGGTCTGCCTTTAAATGAAAAAAGACCTTCTTAAGCCTCCAGAGGGCAGCCCCATACCAGATGTTTGAAAGGATATAATCAGTTGGGACTAAAGAGGTGGACTCAGCCTTTCGCTCGGCTCAACATATAGCTGACCACATATAGCTTCTTCCCTGGAGGGATTTAGGTGGGGGAGCAGATATGAGCTATCTATATCGATGTCTTTTAAACAATTTAGGGTTATAGTTGCGATCTCATTTTTGATATTCTTAGTTTCAGTAAGACCCTGAGATGTGCAGGCATTTATCCTTAAACTGACCACAGATGACAAATTACTTACTATAACTTGTGTCTTGGGGTTCAAGGTAATAAAATTATGTATTCACTATATACTTGTATGTGAGTTTCCTATTTAAAATTTACACTAAAGCAATTAACAATGTGGTTCAAACATCTGCATTTTTAAGTTCATACATGCAGTTCTTTTAGTTGTCTGTGGCTCACCTATATACCTAAGGCTGTAGTTCCTTTAACAACAAATCTCAGAATCCATGGGAACCAGGATTTTACAAGGTTCCCCAGTTTATTTCATGTGAGACTTTGTAGATTTGTACTCCTTTCTTCTAAGAGATAAGAAGCAGGGAGGGTTCTCTATTTGTAGACCAACAGACCGACATTTTCAAGTGGGTTACAATGACAGAAGTCAAAGTATTCATATGTGTTAATGTTTCCAAAGTGAATTGGCCTTCTCTGCTTCCAGGGAAGTTATGTTTTAGGAGGATAAATAAGCACGAATAACTGAGTTCTCTCTCTCTCTCGTGTGTGTGTGTGTGTGTGTGTGTGTGTGTGTGTGTGGTACACACTGACAACATCCACAGGATACAGCTACAGAAAGACAGCATCATCCAGGTAAGAATATAAAGGAGAGTAGAAGCTTCCTGTGCCCTCTTGATGTGAATTTCAAACAGTTGTGGATCTCTGCAGCAACCTCTGCCTGCTGCAAGAAGAAGCTTCTGGGAAGAATGGAGAGAGCTTTAAGACCTTGCCACATGCTTTACTGTTTGAAAGGATGAAAACCTACCTTGAACCCAAATGCTTTTTATGCCCTGCCCTCTGCACTGTATCAAGTGCCCACTGGCTTATCTTCGATATAAGTTCCTGGTAGTCTATCATAAGGCTTACATGAACATCAAATAAAGAAGGGGATGAAGTCAGGTTGAACTCACAACCACATTATGATTGCCATCTCTCTGTGGTCACTCACATGCAGACAGAGCCCACCCTGGAGTAGTTATCTGTGTTCTGCAGGCTGGCAGCTCATTTTTGCATGTTGAAGGTCATCTGCAGGGATTGTCATGACATCTGTATTTTTCTGACATTAAAGACAGCACACCCCTGTATACTCAGCACCTGGCATACTTCACCTAACTCTGGCACCCCACTCCCTACTTCAGAGTTGGCATCGCTTCAGGGGGTTAGCAAAGCATTGCCCTCCCCTGCCCACCTGGAAAGTTTGCTCTGCATGTCTCTATGACAATGTCTGTTTTCCACACCACTTCTTTCTGCCAGTGTCAGAGTTGTTGGTAGGTATCTATCCTCCTCTCTCACACCCCTGCAGCTCCCAGACTAAGCCCAAGACCCCTCTGGTTGTATCTTGTCACCCAGCTCACTTCTCCCAAACTGTGCTCTTGAACCTCAGACATGATCATTCTTCCCATCAGGGCTCTTCAGACACACACTTACAAAATAACAAAACTAAAACAGCAACAATAGAGTGTTTACTCTCAAGGCTTCCTCCTATCCTATACCTGGGGAGCCCGTGGTGGCTCACTTACTCCTCATGAGTACTTGCAGACAATCTTCCATTCCTTTTCCTCACCTGTTTGAAGTGGAAACTGGGAACTCACAGATGCTATTATCCTTTTAGGATGCATTTCTCAGGAGAACAGGTACAAGGGATGCTGATAATTCAACCTTGGCCTGGCCTTAAGTATCAGCAAACTTAACAGAGAGCCTTAACAAACAAACTTAACAAAACAGAGCCACCCGCTTTGAGAGCTTCTTTTGGAGAAGCAGATCCTAAAGATATTGTTTCCTATTTTGCTTCTAGTTACCTCTCTGTGGCTGTGAACAAATACCATGACAAAGCAATTTACGGAAGAGTTTATTTGGGGCTTACAGTTCCAAAGGGTTAGAGTCCACAATTATGGAGTGGAGATAGCAGGCAGCAGGCAGATGGAACAACAGCTGGGAGCTCACATCTGGAACTACACCTGGGAAGTAGAGAGAGCACACCCAAATGCTGTAAGTCTTTTGGAATGTCAAAGCCCTCCCCCAGTGACATACTTCCTCCAATAAGGCCAGCTTCTAATTCTCAACAACCACCAGCTGGAGACCAAATATGCAAGTGTAGGAAGACTTATGGATGACACCTCATTTGACCTGCTACACCTAAACTCTAGGAGGACATGGAAAGCTTTTTTTCTCCTCCAACATCATTTTTATCATCCCTCCTCCACCCAGCCCACCCTAAGTTCATGCTTCCAGGCACTGCTGTCTGCTGCACGTCCTTGCCGCCGTCGGTGACAACTCCTCTAGACCTGAGTAGTTTAGTACAGTGATGATACCCTACTCTTTAAAATTATACTTCTAGTAAGTTACATCTTCAATTCTTACAATCTGTACTTTGCAGGAGCTGATCTTTGACCTCTTACTTAATAACCCAGTCTTAAAATGGCACCCCCATGCGGTGCTGTAAATTACTAGGAACTGCAGCCTTTCCAGGTCTCATTCCAAACTATTTCTCCTTATGCCCAACGCTCCCCACCTCTGTGTGTATCCATGTGTGCACGCTGGTGCCTTCCTCTGTCCCAATCCACCTAATTCCTTTGAAACAGAGTTTCTCAATGACCTGAAACTCAGAATTTTAGGACTATACCAGTTGCCAGCCAGCCCCAGTGATCCCCTGTTTATGTTCTTACCCACAATAGGGGCCCAGCTTTTCCTGTGGGTGCTGGGATCTGAACTCAGGTCCTCATGCTTAGGTATCAGATGTTCTTACTGCTCCCCAGCACACCCCGTCTTTTAAAACTATTCTCTTAGTCTTTTGTCTCCAACAGTTCTTGACCTCCACGGAAGGCTAAGCTCTAACACTGCTACTCTTTCTTGGTTTTCAAGCTTATAAGGTTCATCCTTTTAATCAACACCTTCTTTACTCATTTGTCTGTCTTTTCTTTTAATATACCCACCTACCAAAGCCTGAGGCTGCTCTCACGTTAAAGTCATGACCACTGACTTCAGGAGGGCTCTGATGCTGCCCAGGATTTCTTTTTATCATCCACTCTTCCCTCTTCCATATAACTCTTGTCTTTTTTTCTTTCTTTTCTGGTACCTCATCCACTTCATTCAGTTTCTGGCCTACCTAGCTGTCTTTATGTAGATATTCCCTCCAGTAATCACAGGAAATCATGTGCCTATTTCTGTATTTTCTTCTTTTAGTTTTCTAGTTATAGATGTGTTAAGACCTCTGACCTATGTGCTGGACCCCAACCTTTTTCTCCTAGCTCAGGGCATCTATTAAGGGCTGCATAGCACCTTCCTAAAATGCTTGTATTGAAGTCCTAATGCCCAGCACTTCAGAATGTGATAATGTTCAGAGATGGAAGTAATTAGGGGCAAATGAAGTTGTTGGGAAGGCTGCAGCACAGTGTGACCGGTGTCTTTATGAGGAGATGAGGACACAGACACACACAGGGGAAATGCTACATGAAGACGGGGAGGAAGAGAACACAGCTACAATTACAGGAGAGGGGCTGAAGCCATGATGAGACCTTAACCTCGGGCTTCCTCCAAAACTACAAGGAAATGAATTTCTGTTCTTTTAAACACGAAGTGTGTGTGTGTGTGTGTGTGTGTGTGTGTGTGTAGAGAGACAGAGAGAGAGAGAGAGAGAGAGAGAGAGAGAGAGAGAGAGAAAGAGAGAAAGAGAGAGACAGAGAGAGATGCCTTGGTCTCTCCTCTTTGATTTCAATTGGCTGACCCTTGATGTTCCTTCTGTAGTCTTTTGCCCCTGACAAAATCACTGGTGTTTGAAATAACCGGTCATATCTATTATGGTGTCGCTCCCATTTCCATTGAAAGAACAACTTGAAAATTCTTCCAGTGATTTTTTTTTCAAAGTGAAAATATTAGGGTACATCCGCCTTGTCACCAAGACCTTACTTTTTACCACCAAAAGACTACTTTACACTCAGGAAGATGTTTCAGAGCATTTTTGTCCTGTATGTTCTGTAAGACATCTTCTGTTTGTGGACCTTAAATAATTTGAAACATACTGTTTTAGAAACATTTATACTCAACCCAGGCCAAGCAAGAAGTGCAGCCTGGTATCCAGAAAGGCAATTTATATATCACACTAAGGGGATGTTATGTTTTTGGCCAAGGAAATGCAACCTGCAATACCAGAAGATATGAAATTAAAAACATATATGTGTGTGGGTTCTGCATTTGGCAAATGGTCTCTTTTGTTACCCTTCTCTCTTCCCTTGCTCCACAAATGCAGTAATAACTTAAGAATCAAGCAACTTTGTTATGTAAGCTATATATTGTTGGTATTGGTGCTACTATTAATATTTAGAGAACTTTTAGGATATATTTATATATATACATATAAATATACACAAATAATTATATTTATTCTTTGTATTCTTTGACAATCTCAAACACACACACACACACACACACACACACACACACACCATTTTGGTTATTCTCACCCCTATTATACTTTTTTTATCTCCCTTACCACCACGGAGCACTTTTTCTTCTCAACAAGAGGAGAATAAATATTTTACGAGAGCTAAAATTTGATCACACTGTGAACCCCAAGTATGCATTTGCATTGCTTAAGTAAAATTAACCTTGGGTCAGGAGGCTGAGTTAGCAACAGAAAGTAATCATAGAGCATCAGAGGGCATCTAGGGAAGATACAGAGATACAGGAAGTAGCAGAGAGTGATTTGGAGTGGCATGGCTTTTTCTGGATTGGAGAGAGGAAGCAGGGGTCTTTCAGAGATGCCAGTAAGGAGAGCGGGTTAGCTAGCTGCAATTCAAATCTCTGGGCACGCAGGTGTTCACCCCAGCCTTTGAATCTTGAGTCTTATAAATAGAATGATAGCGATTTAGTGAAAGCTACCTTTTGCAGCAGCTACAGAGCTGGTACTCATTGGAACCCAATTCCTGCCAGGATGTGGCCTGGGAGGTTAGGCTGCTGCTCGAGAAAGCGGGCTGGTGACCGGGAGTCGCAGGTGCCGGCTGAGATAGCAGAAGATCAAGGTGCTGCCCCTGTGCTGAAGATAAAACAACTAAGATATAGGTGTGATATTTTGGTCTTAAACAGCTTTCACCAGACAAAGGGAAGCAACTCACACGGGCAGTTCCTCTGCCAGGTGACTTGAAAAATCCATCTGTTACCTGCCTGGGTAACACAGTCAGGAGGAAGATGCCCGTTCTACACAAGCATCCAGGCAAGTGCAGTTGGGACTGATTGAAGTTAATTATGCCCAAGCCGTGCTTCTCTTCTCCTTTGAAGACGGGAGTCAATTTGCTTTCCTGCACCCAGGTGGTCCTCAGCTGTCCTAAATTAAAGCCCTGTGAGAACGGGGCTGGCACGGCCACTCTACCCTGACTGGCCTGCCTGGGTCCAAGTCCCCACACAGTGTTTCTGTGGAGTAGCCCCAGCGGGAGCCATAGGGAAGCAGGCACAGTGGAGGTGCCTTCCTTCCCTCTGTTGGAAATAGGCCAGAGCTATGAATGTTAATCACCCAATCCTTGTAAAACGTAGTAAGGAGACTTTAATCACAGCGGCTGGGGTCTTGGTTTTCACTCCATCTGTGAGGCTCTGTGAGAGGGAGGAGGGCTGTCTCACGCAAATATTTCACACAGCAATGAACCTAGAGGCCCGAAAGTCAGAGCCCGGAGGAATATACTGATCTCAGACTTGAGGCATGATGAAAGGTAGGCATTAAATAATGGCCTTCAATTGCCTTGAGGCCAAATTTAAAAATCAAGCATTCACCCTGGAATACCTTTCCCCCATGCTACTGTGTCCTCTTTGATGCTGCTGCTGGGACCTGGAATCTTGATCCAGGCTGCTGTCTCAGGAGCACATGGCTCCTTTTGAATACACAGGTGGCAATGCCTGCTTAGGTCTTTTACTTTCACTGTCTTTAATTTACTCTATCACATGCAGGGAAACTATACCTACGTTCTACATGATATAAGTATGATGAAGTTCAATTAAAGAAAGGGCGGTGCTATGCTTTGGTAGTTCCAAGGGGCTTCGTTAATGTGAGTTGTTATTGTTATTAGGGGACCTCTCTTTGCTTCAGACTGCCACTGCATGAAATCTAAGAAAGCCCCAGAGTTAGCACAGCACTCAGAGAAACCAGGCTCTGGGTAGAGTATTTAGAAAGAGGGGTAAATAAATACTCTTGCATTGCTAGTACAAATCAAAGTAATTGTGTGTATGCATCCAAACAAAAATATGCTTTCACATTGAAAGGACAGGTTCCATCTCCAAATACACAAGGTGGTGCCAATTTCTTTACCCACAGAGAATAATCAATGTTATAAAATATTTCATCATAAACCAGAGCTTTGAAACCTCTTTATTGGGTCTCAAAGGAGCTGAGCAGATTGGATGGCTAACACTTGGGAAGAAAGGCTTGGGTGTGCTTGGGTCTAAGGCTACAGATAGATGCCAGGGACAGATGTTTGGAACCCTAAGTGAAATCAACTGAGGAGAACAGGTTTGAGGATTAAGGGACTGCTGTTCATGCTTCTTTGCGTGTTTATTTTAGGACAATGCCTGGCTGCTCTTGATTCCATGAGGGGATTCTATTTCATTTCATTTTCTAATCACAGGCACTGCTTAACACCACTTAAGCCAATAACTCTCCAGATTTTACTCCGTGGTCCCAATTTCTGGCAAAGCCCATATATGCCATGGTTCTGTTGGGCATTAGATCATTTTCACTGTTTCGAAGGCAGAGGGTTTTGGAAATGTGGGCCAACGTCATTCACTGTTCTGGGGTTGGTTGCCATCACAGGAGGGGAAAGAAGTCTTACAAAGAGTTGACTTGGTCATGGAATAGGTATGAAAAGCTTCTGGTAGGCAGGCAGAAGCTAGACAAAAATCAACATGTCCATGCTATTTCTCTTCCTTTACACAGCTATGTTCTATATGAAGAGCTAAGGAGAATCATGCTTGAAAAAGTCATAGCAGGGAGCTCCCTTTCCTTTCAAAAGCTCAACTTTTGATGGCTTATTTAATTAATCAGACACTTACTGAGCAAGAACCACATCCACGCATTATACCGAATGTTGAGCATATAATGAAAAGCAGAGACAAGACACAGGACATTGGAAAAATAATGATTTGCCACAGGCATGGCCATCAGGTGGCTCAAAATCCAGCCTCTAGCACGCTCAGCAAAAAGCTGAAAGAAAACAGGATTTTCCCCTGAACTTCCTTGCAGCAACAGCTGTGGCCCCTTGCAAAGCAATTAAACCTTGTGGCTAGGATTCCAGTCCCATCTCCTCTCATCACGGGGTTGGAACATTCTGGACAGGAGACTTAATCGATGCATTCCTTTGCTTTGCCTTGGTATCTCAGACGGTGGCTTTCCCAAGGCTGATTAGCCCCAAGTTCCTTCCCTGTGAAGCCAAAGCCACCGTGTAATTTCCATTAGACCTGAAAATGATCCTGATTTAAGGCTTAGATGGAGCCCATAAGCCCTCATCTAATCAGAATTAAGAATGAACTGGCCCAGGCTCCATGTTCTTCACGTCTTTGGTAGTCAAATGAGTCTTAAAAATACCTGCCACTCTTTGCGGGTCATCCCAAAAGCATGGTGGCAGCCTTGTTTAGATCTGTGCCCTGCAATAAATGTCAGAACACTGAAGTCTGATTTCTGGGTGACTTTGGGTAAGCCATTTAGCATTTTTTCCTGTCTCCATCCCCATCCTCTGACTGTCTTAGATATACCCTGGTTTTAAACCTGGGTGTGTAGGAGAGGGGTGTAAGATGCATGGGTGCATAGGGTGTCAAAGGTAAAGAGCTCCCATTCAGACTCTGAAGAGAAGCACAGTTTGAGGAAATGTTTGGGAGACAACCTCTTAGAGCCCACTAGGCCAGCTGATACTGAGGAGCCCTGAATGCTGAAGGAAAAGGCGGGATGGAGCCTTGTTCCTTCCTGGATTCACCAGTGCCTCCAGCAGGTTCTTACCAGTGAGATGAGTCTTTAAAGACACACTTATTTTCTTCTTATTGTTGTATGCATGTGAGTGGTGTGTGTGTGTGTGTGAGCATGTGAGTGAGTGGTGCGTGTAAGCATGCGAGTGAATGGTGTGTGTGTGAGCATGTGCGTGTGTGAGAGCATGTGCGTGAGTGGTGTGTGTGAGCATGTGTGTGTGTATGTGTGAGCATTTGCATGAGTGGTGTGTGTGAGCATGTGTATATATGTGCGAGAGCATGTGTGTGTGAGAGCATTTTGAGTGAGTGGTGTGTGTGAGCATGTGTGTATATGTGTGTGTGAGCATGTATGAGTGTGAGCATGTGAATGAGTAGTGTGTGTGAGCATGTGTGTATATGTGTGTGTGAGCACGTAATTGAATGGTGTATGTGTGTATGTGTGTGAGCATGTGTGTATATGTGTATGTGAGCATGTGTGAACACGTGAGTGAATGGTGTATGTGTGTGTGTGAGCATGTGTGTGTGTGAGCACGTGGGTGAATGGTGTGTGTGTGTGTGCGCACATGTGTGCATGTATGAGCATGGGAGAGTGTGTGCACATCTTGTCCAGAGCACAGCTGTGGTCGGAGGATAACTGTCAGGAGTCAGTTCTCTCCTTCTACAGTGAGGGTCAGGGATCTAACCCCTGTCATTAGGCTCACAAAGTCTATTAGTTACTTTTCTATTGCTCCGATAAACCGCCAACTTGTAGAAGAAAAGGTTTATTTGGGCTTACAGTTCCGGAGGGATGAGAGTCCCTCACGGTGAGGAAGTGCTTGACTGCAGGCAGAGCCGCTGGGGCTGCGCACTGAGAGCTCACATCCTAAGCCTCAAGCACAAAGCAGAGAAAGCAAACTGGAAATGGTGTAGGTCTTTAAACTCAAAGCCTGCCTCCCGTGACATACTTTCTACAAAACCCACACCTCCACCCCCCCCACAAATTGCCACCAACTGGGGACCAAATGTCCAAATACCCAAGAACATGGGGGACATTTATCATTTAAACCACTACACAGAGCAAACAAAGGCTTTTTTACCTGCTTGAACTTCTTTACTGGCCCCAAATGAGCTGAATTTTGAGGGATGGATAGGAATTCTCAGAAAGAAGGAAAATGGCACTATTATTTACTCTGTCCTTGTAAAGGGACAATACTTTTGGATTCTGCCTAAGAAATATTTTGAGAACAGATATGAAAAATATAAGAAATGGTACCCAGCCTGCCCACAAACACCAAAACTCTCTAGTTAGCAGAAAAGTGGGTCATAGTTGAGAATTTTCATAGACCCTACTTTGATTCCAGGGCACATTTCTTATTCTCTCTCCATTGGGCAATGAGAGACGAGGAGCCACAGGGTCTGCTCTTCCTGTTTTGTGTTGCTACTGAGACAGACACAGCTTGTAGCTGCTGTGGAAGGGGACTGTGTGTGACCGAGAAGTGTGAACTTCACTCTTGACAGCAACAGGGCTTAGGACTTCTGCCACCCGGAAGAGAGACGAGGATTTTCTTACACCCTTCTCAGATAAGCATCCTCAAATGTATAGGTCAGTTAGCCCTATCCGTGCACCCCAGGAAGGTCTTCTGCTGTGTCTCACAAGCTTATAGTGACTGGCTCTGTGTGTACACGGCTGTCCTGAGGATGAAGAGAGTGTAGTATAGTGACAGAAAATGTACAGACATTTATGAAGTCCCCCAGAGACTCAAGGAAGCGGGAGTTTAGAGTTGAACCGATCAACAATGAAAAAGACAAATATCAAGGGTTGCTATCCGGGCCTTGCCTTGGTGCTCAAAGATATTGTGAGGTCCTCACAAAAAGCCCTGCAAGCAAAATCAGGACTAGTAATAAACCAGTCCCCAAGCCACGCAAAGTCTCTGGGTGTCTGTGCCTCGTTCACAACATAGTGAGTGTGGGACATGTGGGGACAGTGGTTCTTCAGAACGCTTCAGTGAACGGACTCCTGATTGGGGAGGCCATTTACTACATGGAAATGAAGCCTTTAAAGTCTCATTTAGTAGAACAGACTTCTAAAACAGCATTGTTTATAGGAAAGGAACTAAATTTTAATATGCTGTGTCTGTGAGTATGTTAGTCACCTTATTTGACACTATTATTAATAACGTTACTGAAGTATAGTTAAAAAACAGTCTTGGGAAGAGTAACATTTTTTTTGGTTGTCAACAAAAATTAAGCCACAAAGAATATATAGTCAAGGACAAACATCCAAGACAAATAGGAAGTCATTTGATTGTGAGAGAGTTGGCTAGCAAAGCAGGGTGGCCAGATGCATATATATATGCACCAATTGTCATTATTAGGGTATTAATACTCATGGCACTGATATTAGGGGTAGCAATGCCAGCCTCATATAGATGTCTTAGAGACAACAATAATGTCAGGTATACATTAGAGGTGGTGTCATGGATGGCATGGTGGTGCAGGGCAGGGTGTCTTTGCATACGGTGGTAGTGAAATGTTTCTTTTTGGGAGATTGTGTGTGTCTGTTGTACAAAGGCTTATTACTTACATAAAACACTCATTCTTTGATGTTCGGAACATCTAATGGTGAACAATTTCCTTTTCTCTTGGTTGCCACCACAATGCCTACTGCCTATGGATCCTTAGGGCATGGGAAATGGGCTCAGCTTAGCCTGATTCATCACTTTCTTCCTCCCTCTGTGTCTTCACTTCACCTATTGGTTCATTTAAGAGATATTCTTGAAGCCCTGCACATTACTAGAGACAACTGTGACCAGGTAGCTCCTGCTTCCTTGGGGCTTACACTATTAATATGGGGATGCCAAAAAAAATAAATGAAAGATGATAACATTTCAGATGGAGCCGTGAAGAAGAATCTAAATGAGAGGATGTGAGATTTAGTAACTGAAGAGATATAGTAGTCCACCCTAAGAGGCTCAAACCCCAGAGGTCAGGGGTGAGGGCCAGGATTCTGCATGGTTAACTGGAAGATCAAGGCCTCCACTGTGTCTGGTCCTGGATGATTCCTTCTGCATCATCATCCTAGGGAATCTTCTGGCTCTGTGGCCTTGACGTTGCCTGTCTTCTTCATGAGCATCGCTTCAGGCAGAGGGGAATTGCTCGTGCATTTCCACCTGAAGCTCCGTTTTCTGCCTCAGGCCCAGCAGCTGCCTCTGTGCAGGAATAGTCCTCACCACCTGTTGGCTATAGCTTCAAACTCAGAGGATTAATGTGTTCTTATCTGAGATGACAGGAAAAGGAGAGTGGGGAGCGACATTGTTAGCATGGCTCTTCTTATCTCTCTTCTTCCAGACCTCTTCTGATCCCCCATTCCCGGACCCCCCTCCCACTCTCAAATCCACTGTGAGCAGCTGCTGGCGCCCTGGCCTGATGGGCCTCCATGCCAGCTGTCTGACGTCACACATCAATCTTCCGTCTTTCCCGCAAATCTCTACCGATCAAATTTCATATTTCCAGGGCTCTGGCTATAAAGCTTCTTTCTCTGGTGTAATTAGTAATTAGAGGGGAAATATTAGCCAACAGACGCTCAATCCCCATCTGTCAAGAGAGGAAATTCCCATCCGAGTGGAGGCAGACCGCTTTCTTCAGGGCATGGTTGCTCACAACCCACCCTTCTGAACCAAACACTTCCAATGGGCAGCAGAGGTACGCCTCCAAGTGTCCAGTGTCTTGTATACTTCTGTAATTTATTTCTCAATTGGAAAATCCTGTTTTTTCCTTCCTCCTGTCTCCACTTCCATACTGCTTTCAATGTTAAGGCTGTGGGGAAGACACACAAGAAGGGACTGTTGCTACAGAACGGTCCTTTGGCCATGCTGATACATCCCATAATTGTCCCCTGAATGGAGCGGCTTTGTATGCCAGGGCCATAACTTTGAAGAAGTGACACAAGAAAGGTCCCCTGTGAGACCTACATGGTACAGATCATCCTTGATGGTGACACTTAGCTGAGCATTAGTCTCTACTCATTAAATATTTCTGTCACTTATAAAGGATGTCATGAACTATTTTTTAAACTCAATATTGGTACCCTAAACGAAACACATGGACAAACCCCCAAAGGGCAGCGAGTTCCTAGAATGAGGGTTAGTTTGCTCTCTGTCTCAGTGATACCTGAATCTCTTCAGATTGTCTGGGTCACTTCTGAGACTTGATAAGGACCTAAAATGCATTCTGTGGCTGAGAGGCCAATTATCTACAAAGTAAAAGTTCAGTCTATCATTTAAAGAAGGCCTGAGTGCTTAGAGAGGAGGAGGAGTCTCCAAAATACAGTGTCAGTTGCTTTAAAATACAGTGTTTAGCTTCCACAGGCCTGGATTATCTATAGAACTAGAAGTCAACATAGATGACAATCACAGGTGGTGAGATTTTAGCTTGTCTTTCTGGGCACTGGCGTCAGAAGTTCTAGAACAATTCTGGCCTGCCAGTGTTGGCTTCATGGGGCTCTGCAGGTGTCTCCCCCTCTCTCTACTTTAGCTTTGTCTTGTAGCACATGAATAATAATTGTCCTGAAGGGCTGTGAGGAGAAGTGGGTTAGTCGTATGAAGTATTGCAATGCGTGTGTGGGGGAGGGGGGCTGGCACACAGTAAGCAATGACTATTGATATTATTACAAGATGTGGAATGTCACCTGGTCAGAAAATTCAACATAGTCCAAAATGCTTTTTATAAATCCAGATTCCCTAAAGATGACAGGGTAACAGATGGGCAAAAAGTTCTGGGATAAGATTGGGTGAGATTGGTGATACACAGGACAGAAAAGGAAAGCAAATGGCTTCTGTATAACCAAATGTTTCCCATTTATTTCTCCATGCAATTCTTGTTTAGAAGAGAAAATAAATTGTGTAAGATAGTGTTATATAAAACATATTGTTGGAGAAGCTGAGTGATACGACTGGCCAGTATGCTAGTGGCGCTGGTGAGCGGGTGGGCGGGTGACTACATTTTGATGGGTTCATTTAGATTTGATTTATGAAAAGAGCCCCGTTCTTGTAAAGTATTAAGTGTCCGAGGACAGTGAGCAATGTTGTACTTCCACACTGAAGCTGACAATGTGACGACCCCACACAGATCACCTCCCTAAATCTCTCAGTTTGGACACAGTCAAGGGTTTTGGAAGGGAGAGAACAGAACATTTTATTCCTTTCCCGCTCATGGGAAAGACATTTGTTCATGCCAGGCCTTATCATGAGCAACAGAGGCAAGGGAGTGACTGAGACTTCATTCTTCTCCTCAGATGCAGATGTTTGGAAGGACCCACAGACCTGCACTGCAGCTTCACCACAGCCTTAAAGGGCAGAGGAAGAGTGGAGCAAGGACAGATGGGGGCAGAAGAGCTCTGGCTGAAGGGGATATTCCGCAGGTGTCTCCCCTACTCTCTGCATGAGCAGAATATACTCATGTGTGTTGTAGACAAGAGTGAGAGAAAATGATCCTCCTAGACTGGAAGGACAGACAGAGGGACTTGGGGTCAGGGGACACACAAAGGCAGAAAGAATTTGTGTTCAAAGACATAAATTTCTGGAAGGTACCGTGCTCCATACTAGATAGTCATGGTGCTGTGGGATTTCACATTTGCTTCTATGGCTGAAGAAATAAACGTTTGAACATGCTGAACATGCCTGGCTCTGCTATAATTTCTGCACACTGAAGGTAGAGGCAGGAGAATCCCCAGATCAAGGCTATTGTGGGCTTCCCTAGTGAATCAACTGTTTCAAAATACTTTAAAAAAAAAAAACATAAGCTGCACCATTGTTCAAAAATGTACAAATGCAGAGTGGAAGAGAGAAGGCTTTTAAGACTCTTCCCTTTTTATATTTTCTGATTTCATAACAATACATGTATATACATACACACATATATATGTATCATATATATATATAGAATGTATATATATATAATCCCTTCTATAATGGGATCCACATTGCTTTGTATTGCTGTCCCAGAACACCAAAAAGCCTGTTCTGTGAGTCTAACCACTTTCAAAATTATTTATTATTCCCAGTAGTATTATTAGTATTTGTATGTGTGTGTGCATATGTGGTTGTTCATGCATGCATGTATCACGGCCTGAAGCTGATGCTGAGGGTCTTCCTCATTCACCACCCACCTTATCTTTTGAGGCATGGTCTCCCACTGAGCATGGAGTTTGCAGGTTTGGCTAAACTGGCTGGCTAGTGACCTCCAGGGACCCATCTGCTTTTACTCCCCCTCCCTCGGAGTGCGGCTTCAGGTTTCTTCCACCTTCTTTTCTCATTCTCTGCTTTCAAAGGTGAGATTTGAACTTGAAGTTCCAAGAGAGGCCTTCTTAGGGATGCTCATATCGTGCATCTTCTGCCCACTGGCAAGATGATGCTGAATCCGGCTCAAGCCCACGTGTTTCTGGTTACTGGCTCCCAAATGCATTAGTTTGCATTTTCCAAGCTGAATCCCATTTCATTCTTTTCCACCCAATTTTCTATAATCTCTTAATATTATTCATGTGTTCATTGCCTGCCCACACTGGGCTCTGCTTTGTCTAGTCTGGCACCTCCTGCATGGTCCATGACTATTTTTTAGAAAGAAGCCATGTCTAGTAATTTCCTGTGTTAGGCAACTTGTGACCGCACAGGCTGTTCTTCTCTGTCTCAGATGAAGGACTTCTACCTTTCACCCAGAAATACCACTTTGTGAATGCATCTCAAAATTCTAATGTCTTCTCTTAAAATTTCTCAAGTCTTAAGGATGCCAGCTTCTCATTAAAACGATGCTGGATGCCATCACTGGAAAGTAGTAGGAATCAATACCCCCATTTTAAGGATGAGTAAAAGAGCCAGCTTTTGGTGGTGCCTACCGGTAATTCCAGTAGTCCAGAGACTGGCGCTGAGGCAGGAAGAGTACCAGTCTGTGGCTTCTTGTGGTCTGTATAGCAAGGTACAGGTTAGCATGGGTACATAGTACTACACTATTTGAGAAAAGAGAGAACGGAAAAAAAAAAACAGGTTCAGATAGACAAACAAAGCATGCAGTTTGCATGTCAGGGTACAGAAAGTGAATGAGTGCTCATGGTGCCCGCTATCTAGTGTGGAGAGGCCACATCATAACCTGTGCTAAGCTTGTCATGGTATAGGAAATGGGGACAAATGGAAAGCAATGATTTTATAAATTGCCTTGCTTTGACACAGTGATGGTGCCAAGGAAACTCTGGTCTCCAGAATCCCATTATCCTACAGATATATTTACAGGGTGTGTGCTGGTGCCCTAGAGCAGTGGTTCTCAATCTGTGGGCCGTGACCCCTTGGGGGCCAAGTGACTCTTTCACAGGGGTCACCTAAGACCATCAGAAAACACAGATATTTACATTATGATTCATAACAGTAGCAAAATTACAGGTATGAAGTAGCAATGAAATAATTTCATAGCTGGGGTCACCACAACACGAGGAACTGTGCTAAAGGGTCACAGTGTTAGGAAGGTTGAGACCACTGCTCTAGAGGCTGCAGGAGCGCGGAACTCATTCCTTCTCCATAGCCCCTGCCAGAAGGACACATTTTAATGTCAGCTCCCTCCTTTCTTTCTTGGCCTAATGGAGTTTATCTTTATTCCAACTACTGGTTTTAGATCCCCCCAACCCCGCTCACCAGTCTTCAAAAAGGTTATAAGTGCTTTTTTTTAACCATCTATATTTCCATATTGAAGATTCTTGGTTATTTTTCTGATATTTATGCATCCACATTTCTAAATACCATCTGCAATGAGTTGCATGTTTATGGGTGTTTAATCTACTGAAGACTTTCCTGGGTTCTGACTGCGATCCAAGATTGTAGTTTGTTGTTTTCTGTTGCCTGGCCACCACTCACTGACTTCTTTGGGGGTGTGATTTCCCTATGGTGTCTCCCACATCAAGGCAATCACAAATGAAAACTCTTCCCTTTTAGAATATTAGACTAGAATTAAATATCACTCTAATTTCTTTATGCCAGTTTTCCCCTCCAAGTTTTGAGTGAGGCATAGTTCTACATTACACCAAAACATCTAAATGAAAAAAGAAGAAAAGAAAAAATTCAGCCAAGCCACTCAGATGTTTCTCCACCAAATCCAGATGTTTGGCAAAGCATGGACAGTATCTCTGGATGAGTGAGCCCCTATGGTCAACATTTTCTTCATACCGCTTTGCTTAAAAACACAGTTTTAATGGCCTGACTGTGTACAGTCTGTAATAATGGCCTGACTGTGTGCAGTATGTAACAACAGTGGATTCTGGCAGATTCGATCTTTGTGAGAAAAGAACCTCAGGCCGACTCCGTTAGTCAACCCTGATATAAAGATGCTTCCCTGGGTGGATGCTTCATTGTTACTGTGAAGAATTGTGGGTCAGGAAGTGGGCTTCTGTCCCAGTGTGAATAAATGCAGATGTGAAGATTTCAAGAGGAGAGAAGTAGAAACTTGGGACATTTTTGACTGCTGGGTTGTGGTAAATATTTCAAAATAGCTACACTATCCAATTATTTTATTATTCATAATTTGCCTAACATGTTCCTTAATAGAATCAAAAGGAAAGCACATATTTTCACATTTAAATACTCATTTTCATTCTAAGAGATTTGAAGCAACAACCATGTTATACCTCATATTTTCTCAATATACCAGTAGACAGAGTTATATTACCTTTACCTATCAGATGACTAGGGTAACACTACAGTTTCACATAAAATGTGGAAAACAGCCAGGACTTGGGAGGCACAGTCAGATAGAGCTCTATGAGTTGAAGGTCAGCCTGGTCTACAAAGCAAGTACCAGAGTAGCCAGGACTGTTACGTGGAGAAACTGGGTCTTGAAAAAAACAAAACAAACAAACAAAAAATTGAAAACATTTTAAGAGTAAACTAAATCTAAGACCATGGGTTTAAAGGGCATTAGATATGTTTTAAGGAAAACCATCATCCACAGGCTAAAGCACGTACCACATCTGGTGCATCTACTGGACAACCAGGCAGAGCTAGGTGATTTAGAAACAGAGGATGTGGGGTGTGTGTATGTGTGGGGGGGAGGAGAGAGAGAGAGAGAGAGAGAGAGAGAGAGAGAGAGAGCGAGCGCACACACCTTGGTCTCTCTCTTTGGCTTCAATTGGGTGACCCTTGATGTTCCTTCTCTTGTCTTTTGACACTGATAAAATTACTGGTGTTTGAAATAACCTATCATATCTATTATGTTGTCCCTCCCATTTCTGGAGTGTTGCATGATTTTTTTTCCTAAGAAAAGTTCTTCCTTCAATCCCAGTATCTCTTAAAACTCTAAGCACAAAGAGGTCCCCCCTTCTTATGGCTTCTGTAGTTAGAGCTCTGGTTCTGTTTGGCTCTAGCAGCTTCCTATCACGGCACACACATGTCCCCACACCACAGGGACAGATAGTCTAACCTGGTCTCTCTTCCAACTCCAGGGTTATCCTGGGGTGCTTGATTATCTAATGAGACAGTCACCTGAGCACTGTCCCCCTCCGACACCGTCAACCCTTTCCCAGCAGCAGCTGCTACCACCCACCTGCTCCTGGCAGGGCTCCAGGACAAGGTGAGGACTCTAAAACCCTTACAGCAGAACTGAATAGGTAAGGAGCTCTGACCGGTCTGCCAGACCACCTAATGATGGAAAATTTGGCCTGGCAGGCAGTTAATCAGCTTCAGTGGCTCCAGAGCTCTGGGTGGACTCGGGGAACAAATTTATATGCTCCCCCTACATGTGGGGGGGCGCCTCATCTCATCTGAGCTACACTGAAGCTCACACACATCTGTAGCCCCTTTATAAACTCTGGCAGCCATTCTCGAGGCCCCGGTGGAGACTTGCCTGGTAAGAACAACTGAATGTGCCTCCCCACCTCTTAGCCGTCTTCCAACTACAGCATAAATTGCCTGTCCAGAATTTAAATTTCCTTGAATTGTGGTTTCTACCACTAGCACCTTGGGTTTATATAAAAGGGTAAAATTTCTGCCTTGGACTGTGACTATAAAAGCCCTTAACCTTATTTTCCAGCCGAGCCAATTTTAAATTAAATGGCTTCATGTTGGAACATCAGCATCTGGAGGAGGCTCTCATGAAGCCTGTGATAAATCAGCAGCTGCTGTGGGCTAAAGGTCACTTTAATTCTACATTCTCTGCCTGAAAAATAGTAAGGCAATAAATAACGTCACCACAAAGACGCCGTGAACACTACAAAGGCTTCGTGGAGGCACCAGGACTGTCCTGCGTGGGCAGAGAAGGCAAGCTCCATGGAGTTGCCACCTGCTTGAATGAGAGGATTGGCCGACTGAGGGGAGGTAATTGGGTAGCCTGTGTTGTTGTTACCTGTACCATCCCACAGCAAAGCCTGCTACATGACTGCCATTTACAAACACCCAATAATAGTCCCTTTTACCTAGTCTAAACCAGAAAGCTAGGATAGTTCTGAATCTTTTTATACAAGCACCATGACACCCAACACTTGCTCTGACAACCAAGACAGCTGTGAAGTGGCTGGGAGGCAGTATATACAGCGTGGTTACACCAGGAGAAAGCATGCCTTGATGTCCCACATTTGATTGAATGAAACAAAGTGATATCTAACCACAGTGCTCAGAATAGCATGAAGCTTAAAAACGTAATGATTTATTTCTGGAATTTTCCATCTGATACTTTTGGACCTTGCTGGACCATGTGTAACTGAAACAGCAGAAAGCAGACTGATTGATAAAGATTGATTTCCATTGCATTGACGAGGATGGGAGGTGAGATAGTTGGGAAGGGTCTTTACGACATGGGCTAAATAAAGAGGCTTGGTCCTTGGCACTGGGCACTTTGTTTGCCCTCTTGCTTTAGCTTTCTTCCATGGGGCCAGCACTATTCACCTCTTCTCCCTGTCTAACTGTATGGAGAGGCTCCTGTCTTACCCCAGGTCCTCTCAGTGCCTCTCTCCATCCTTCTTCTCATGCAGAACTTTGCTATATTCTCTCAGTCTCTAACTGGCAGGGCCAACTGAAGGCCACACTCAGCAAGCTAAGGACATGCCTCTCCTCAGGTGCCACTTGTCTTAGATAGGGGAGGTGGGGTTGAGGGTGAGGACCATCACATTTCTTTTCCTTCTGGAACAGGCAAGTTATTGAGAACTGTGTCCACTATAGTACAAACACACACAGAAGATAGCTGTTAGCGTTATCCTTGAACAATGTAACAGCTCTGTCACTTCAGGTTACTATGTGAAAGCCAACACTTCAGCTGAACTCCGTAAAAGGCAAGCTCCTTCCAACCTGATTAGGACACAATGGGAAAGCCCTCATGAATGAGATTACCATTTTTCTGAGTTGAAGCCAGAGAGTACAATATGCCCTTCTGCCATGTAGTCATAGTGAGATGAAAGTCATCCATGAGATGCTGGCCGTTGCCAGACACCACATCTGTTGATCTTAGAGGTTTTCGCCTCCGTGATTTTGAGGAATCAGTTTCTTTCATATATAAGTTACTCAGACTACTTTATTAAAGCTTCCTAAACAGACCAAGACAAATGTTATTTTAGAGAGGGGAAAATTTTTCCGGTACCTGTGTATCGGTTCCAAAGATTTCTCTCTGAACTTGAAATTCTCATCAATTGGTTCTTCACTGACTTTCACATATAAAGTCTTCAGTGGCTCCTAAACTTTGCCAAATAAGTGAATAGGCTATGAGCTCCTCACAAAGGTTCCTGTGTAATTCTAATTTTAGCAGTTCATGAGGACTGAAGTGGGTGGATTGACTCTGTCTCATGGGCTATGTGGTTATCTTGAGGTGCGATCTGTACAGGAAAGAGTGTAAAATATCAACATAACTATTTACTTGAGAACATAGATAGGTGGCCTTTGCACAGGTCCAACTCAAGACTTCTAATTTCTTTCCAGTGTTCCCATGCTCCTTGTTCTGACCCTTTCACCAGATCAGCTCCTTGAGCCCAGTTCTGACCTGCTCCATTTCCCCAGTGTCCTGTGCGGTCCCTGCTCACTCCACCACACCAAGGCTATGGAACCTTCCCAGAATGACCCGCAGTTGTTTCCTAAATACTCTCACCATCCCTGTCCTTGCACTTCTGCTGTCAACGTTCAGAAATGGTAACTGCAGCACTGTTCCCATTAAAAACAAAACAAAGCAAACAAACAAACAAAAAAAAACCCTGCTCTTCTCAAAAGCCCGGAGTGGCCCCTCAACCTCTCAAAGTGACAGCTTCAATAACCACTCCCACAGCCCCTCATTTTGACCCCGGCTATCTCTCCAGCCTCATTGCTGGCCATTCTCCATCATCCCTTCTGCCATGGTCACAAAAGGTCTGTGTGTTTTCTGTTTCCCCTTTTGCTTTGAGCATACAAATTAGGATTTACTAACAAGAATGAGATCCTTGGATGGGTCATCGCACAAGTGTCTGAAAAAGCTAAGAAACTGCTGTGTCAAGGCAAGTCCCCACTAAGACACTGGGAAATAACCCTGCTTTGACTGGGAGTCTCCATTGCCCTAATAGGCCATGAACTTCCTAAGTCTGACACCTGCACCTGCTCTTCCTTGTACCAGAACCCTCCTCTCTTCAGTCTATATACAAAGTAAGAGCTCACTGATGTTTACTAAAGAGGTAGTTGTATGAAAAACTGCTCTGGGTTGCCTATCATTGGTTGATGAAGATCCTGCTCACATGGGGGACTCTGGTCTTCCTCCTGTTCTCTGATCACATCTCCTGGCTCTAGGTCATGGGACTCATAAGGGCCCAGGAGGAAGACTGAGCACGACAGGGCATTACCATATTGTAGTATCTGGCCTCTTATTGGCCACGCCCACTCCCAGCTTCCAGCCTCTGACTCCAACTCTCTGCCCCTCTTCCTCTTCCGCTCTCACGGGAGCAGCAGCTGCTTCTCTTCCCTCTCCCCCTTCCCTCTATCTCCCTGTCTCTCTCTATCTCTTTATCTTCTTTCTTCTTTTTCCTCCATCACCCATCTAATAAATGTTTAACTCTGCATAGCGCGCCTACCCAGCTCTCTTTTGTCCATCCGTACCGCCGCACAGCCCATATGGGGACCCGGAGACTAGCCGCGTGGTCTGGCCGCCCACCCGCCGCAGAGACCGCGTGGTCTGGGGACCTGCAGCAAGCTGCTGGGTCACCTTTTCTTTTTAAAAAAACACAACACATATACCCACTCCAACTGAAGAAGAAGAAATGGAGACAGGTTCATCATCCCCTACTGCCCTCTGCCTCCTGGGAACTTACTCCAGAATGACTTGCTCCAGAAATTGACCTGGGGCTGAAGTTACAGGGAGCAAAAGACAGCATGGATCATTCGAACAGTTCTGCCGTGAGGGAGAGTTTGCCCACGATCAGATTCCTCACCAAGCCTAGGGACCGGCTGATGTGTTTCTTAGGGTCTTCTGTTATATTTCAATGTTACTAAGGACCAGGGTGTCTGCACCATGTAGGAGACTTCCCCAAAGGATGTGCAGAGCAAAGTTTTCCTGAGGGCTCAGGGAGGGAGATGTTCCTCTTGAGCAAATGGTTTGTTCTTATTGTCTAGGTACCACAATTCCTGGAATCGATTATGTGTCCGCCCCCGCACCTCGTTTTTTTTTTTTTTTTCTGGTTTCTGGACAACTTAGAATCAGAGCAGCAGCAAATATCCAGGATTTATGGTACTCATGTTTTATATCAAATATTTTACAAACTCGTCATCTTAATGTTGCATACCTGTTTCTATTTTCCATTAGTTTCTCATTCAAAAACCACTTTTGTACTGCATTTCTTTTGGAAACCTCTCTAAAATTCTTCTAAAATAGGTCACAACAAAAACAAATCATAGTTCTGCTGTAACAGATATTTCACCATGCTCATCATAATACTGGTTAGTATGCGTGGAGAATGTTGGGGTTCTGAGACTCAGAACTCCCTTATAGGCAGAACAAAGAAAAAGGCCAGTGCATTGCTTCAGACTACAGCTAACAAGTGGTGCACATACTCCAGAGCCCACCCAGAAGCCTGAGAAATGTGAACACACTTCCCAGGGATACAACTACTTACGTCCAAATTAGTAACTAGTCAGCAGAGCCTCGCCTGTGCCTGGGTGTTTTCACTCTGCAGATGTGGCTAGATTGCAACCTCTTCCCAACTGGCACAGCTGTTCCCAGCTGCAGATTGTAGTTCTACACACACAGGCAGCTGTGGGGAAAGAGGCACCGCAGCTTAGCTATCTCTTTCAATAAAGAAATAATCGCCATCAGCTTTAAACACCACTCTGATACAGGGAGGTCTCTGGGCAACTTGGGATCATCCACTTATTCACTGGACCCCCACTGCGAGTTAGGGAAAGTTAGGGAGTGTGAAGAGGGAGATGAGGACTTCAAGGTAAGCAAAAGAAACAGCTCCAAAGAAGGTGAAAACAAGAATGGTTAGACTTGAAAAGAAGTGTGGGGGTTGAGAAGAGGGAAGGAGTGGGGGTGGGAGATGGGGGGTGGTTCCTTGGCTTAAACAAGTCAGAAATTTTCAGAGTCTGGGCTGCATTCTGAAATGGCCAGAATTTGGCCATTGCATACAGCGTGGTAATAATAAATTCATGGAAGTGTTTCAGTTCAGGGTGTGTTTGGAGAATGGAAATTAAGTCAATTTGCCTCATTTCAATGGTATATTATTTTATATCATCATGGAAGTAGGGTAGGGGTAGGTCAGGGAAGTTTCTCCTTTTTATTCCCAGGATCTGTCATGGTTGGTCTCACTTACCAGCAAGGTAGAAGCCCAGTGTCCCTGCTAATTTCCCAACCCCCAGACAAAAGCAACGTAAGGGAGGAAGGGTTTAGTTCACCTGCAGTTCTGGAAAGATATGGCTCATTATAGCTGCAGGAAGGAGCAAGCCGCTGGAATGTCATACCACATCAACCGTTAAGGAGTGACCTCTAAATGAGTGAAGCTGCAGACCTCAAGACCTACTCCTGGGACTGACTTCTTTTCAAAAGACTCCACTCCTTAAAGGTTCCACAACTTTTCCAAAGAGCACCGACTGGGAACCAAGTGTTAGAACATGTGAGCCTGTGGGAGGTGTTTCACATTCACACGACAACATCTGAATAATAGAGACATGACAAGATCTGAAGGACACTGGTGATGATAGGGCTTTGTTTTCCTGACTCTTCTCAGAGAGATAGAACTAACACCCCTTTCCCAGGGTAGATGCACGGTGCTTGTTTTAAATTATACTGACATTTATTGTTTTGGTCCTTGGTAGCTACTTGGTGTAACAATCAATGATGGCATGGACTACGTCATGATTAAGAGATGCTCAAATTATTAGCAATGACAGTCATCTTGTATCAGTGGAAATATGGAAAATCTTTGGGCTGGTGTACCAAAATTACATGCATGAAATAAAGCTTTGCCGTAGGATACCAAGAAGACAGTGTGATGGTTTTTGTTGTAATGGGTTTACCATTTACTGTATGGCATAAGTTTATAATTATTCATTTAGTTGTTTGTCAAACTTTTCTATTTTTTAAAAAATAAACTGGGCAGCATATAGTTAAAAATTGGAAGTGTAGGCGTAATGAGTATTAAGAACAAAGTTTGTGTCTCAAGAAAGGTTATGATGAACATGGAATGTACAAAAAATTTGCAGACATTCACAGTCTACTGTGGGGGATAGAATCTGCAGAAAATCAGAGAGCACAGATCCACTGAGGAAGCATCAGGCTGCACCTTAAAACTTTTGTTGTTAAGAAGTATGTCCTCTTAGGGTTGGCAAGAGACTTGGCTCTAGATCCCAGGTGTCCATGGGGATGTCCCCAGCTAGGTCCCTGAACTGGCCTTGCCCCACCATCACACTGATGATTATCTCAAATATCACCGTAGAATCTTTGTCCAGCGATGGATGGAGATAGAGACAGAGACCCACATCAGAGCAATGGACTGAGCTCCCAAGGTCCAGTTGAAGAGCAGAAGGAGGGAGAAGATGAGCAAGGAAGTCAGGACCACGAGGGGTTGGTCCACCCACTTAGACAGTGTGCCTGATCTAATAGGAGCTCACCAAATCCAGCTGGACCGGGACTGAACGAGCATGTGATCAAACCGGACTCATTGAATGTGGCTGACAATGGGGGCAGACTGAGAAGCCATTGATAATGGCACTGGGACTTGTTTCTACTGCATGTACTGGCTTTTTGGGACCCTAGTCTATTTGGATGCACACCTTCCTAGGCCTGGATGGAAAGGGGAGGGCATTGAACTTCCCACAGGGCAGGGTATATTAGTGTATATATGTAGTGTATATATATTAGTGTATATATGGTATATTAGTGTATATATGTATATCTCATGCATATACATCCTGATGCGTATAGTTCCTTGCAGAGGCAAGAAGAGAGCATCAGATTGCCTGGAGCCAGAGTTACTGTTGGTTGTGAAGCATTCAGCATGGGTGCTGGGAACTGGGAACTGAACTCCTGTCCTCTGGAAGAGAATCAAGTGCTCTTAACTGTGGAAGAGACCTTTCTAGCCCCATCAGGCACTTTTATAGATCATTTTGAAATATAAATTTTACTTGGGCAGAGCAATTCCCCTAAATTAATATCATCTATGCTTGATCCTGAATTAAGTGTTTACTGGTTAAATGTGATTTGAGGTGCTTTGCTCTGGGGTGAAGAGTGTTTCACTCATGCTTTTATTGTAGATCCATTCTGCAAACTTAAGACTCTTTGTAGGAGCCCTTGTTTAAACCACTTGCCAATCGTACAAGAGCTGCGTGAGATATTGATAAATGTACCTAATTTAATCTGCACACCAGAGCCAACCTGACTCAATTAAACTGCAGCAAGCTGACGGTGTACTAAGGTATTGAAATCACCCTCACCCAAGGTGTGCGAAGGTATCATTCTTACCTTAGAGCCTTTGCATATTAAAAGCGACCACCAGGCACTGGGGTTGAGCAGAAGGGCCTTATCAACCAAGATCTTAGCAAATAAGAGAGATGTTAAAAATTAATACCAAAATTTTTCTATGAATAATAAATAGAAATACAAGTCAGAATACCTTCCAGTAACATCTCCCTTTTTATACCTCTACTGTAAACAGCTGCTATTGTGTCCTTAGATGAAGAGATCAGCTTCATTGTCAACATGTTCTCTCCCATCCCCACACACATATCAAGTGGATATAGTGACAGATGTCGACCTCATTGTATTATTATGAGGACTTTAATAGGTTAACACATGCGAAGTCCTTAGAAGATTCCCTCAAGCCTAGCTATCAGTACGGCTTGCGTTTGTTGTGTTATTTTTATCATCATTATTATTTACCATCTATTTATTATGCCAAGTCTTGCAGATAACTAGGACTTAAGGAATCAAAGAAAGGCCCACCGTGAAGTCACAACAGTGTCCTCTAGCCATTTGAAAAGACCCGTCCTGTCTTCATTTTTCATGATCTGTACAGGCCTGGGCTGATCAGTGCTGGTGGAAATCAGAAGTGGCATTATGCCTATCTTAGTCATTATCAAAACTGAATTCTCTTATCCAGTAAAATGGGGTAACAGTGCCCATTTAGCAAGGCGGTCAAGAGAGATACGTTATTTATGTCAGATTGTGAATGCAAAGCAACTAACACAGTGCCTAGAAATCTGGGTATATAGACACTTCAAATAGCCAAACCCATGTCATCCATTGTCTTCCATCCTAGACAAAACGAGTGTGACCATTTCTAGCATGTTCAGGCTTGCTGGCGAGAACAGCTGGGAGGGAAGTCAAGCTGGAGTCGCAGATCTTGACTCATGGTGGAGCCTCTTCCAGGCAGAGTTCTTAAGTCACCATATCACCATGGGTTAAAGGAAGAAAAATATTGATGTTTTATTGAGTTTCTCCTATAGGTCAGATCATGTGTCATGGCTGTGATCTAAACAATGAGCCGGTGTTGAAGGAATGCACAGCTGAGACGGATGAGATAAACCTTCCGCAGCCTTGACTCCTCCAAGACCCAGTAAATTGCTTCCTTTATTTAATTACAAATTAATTGAAAACATTCCCATGCTGAGCAAACAGTACTGGTTCCCGATTTGTTGATAATAGTTTAATCCTCCTGTAATATCCCATAGACACCAATGCATGGTTATGTCATCAGTTTTACACTTGCAGCTCTGAATAAACATGGCTGCCTGAGGCCAGGAACAGGATAAATGCTGAGGGAGGCATACCACAGGGAAAGTAACTCAAAGGTAAGTTGATCAGATGGTCTTGGATAGAACCAGTTCCGAGAGGTCCTGGCAGGGAGACAGTTTGGAGCAGTAGAACACTTCACAACTCAGAAATTTCTGGAAGGTATCAGCACTGTTGTTTGTCAGGGTGTGGATTCATTAATCTTGGGTTTACATTTTCTCTTACTCAGTTAAATGCCTACTCTCAGGCCAGAAGACTACTTGAGTTGTAGGGGTTGAGGAGCTATAATGACATCAATCTGCTTATTGGCACCTACCAGGTCTCTCTGTTGTCCCCCCTGCCTCTGTAAATGTGCTTATCCTATAGCCCATATATACTTGCCTATGAAGTGGAGCGTGGATCCCATCATGTGCGGTAACTCTCTCCCCAATATGGTTCACTCAGAGCAGAGTATCTGCAGAATGATTTTTACAAATAAGGATAGGCGCCAAGCGAGCAAGGGAAGCAGTGCTCCCAATGCTCAAGACTCGCTTTAAAGGGGAAAGTAAGACTCAGAAAATGTTAAATTTGAAGAATTTTGGAAGCCATGCCATGAACTGGAACATCAAAGTACTAGCTGAAAATACACTCAGAAAGGCCTGGCGAATGACTCACTCTTCCCTCCTCTTAGCGACATGTGCTTGTCCCCTGTGCTTTCCCACAGAGTCTGACTGTCCTTCAGGCCAGGAGAGCTTTGGGGGCTTCCAGGTGGGCAGTGTCAAACTGTAATTTCCTTCACCTCCTCCATGCTTGACGCGTGGTTTACCGAATCAGTAAGCACTTATATATGAAGCACTAGGAGAGGGGGAAAGAAAGACAGGGAGACAAATGAAGGGATTAAAAGGGTTTTTAATCATAAAAAGTGTTTCCTTCAAGTTAAGTCAGAAAGCCGAAGTTGAGTTTGCACGTTTCGGGTTTAAACATTGATAAGTTTGTAAGAGTTCGTGCAACCACTCAAGCTGCATGTAGCCATCCCTTGAGCCAATGTCACAGCAACTTGAAGAAAAATGCAAACAATGATTTCACTAAGTAAAGATAAAGACAACTCAAATTCAGACCTTGGGGAGACAGCATCCACCCCTCACTGTAGTGATTGGTTGCTGTATTGTAGCAGATCACTGAACTGGTAGAGCCAAGATAAAATACTGATTGTAGTGATATTTTTTGGAAGTCTCTTGCTCACACTTCCTGCTTCCTCAGTTAATATTATTTCCTTCATGGGTCTCTGAGGGAGTTGAAGACTAGATAGTGATACTTATGGTTTTCCTTCTTTGCCTGATGCAGAAAGCAAGTTATGATAGAAAGTAAATTAGGTACAAGATTTTGGACTCACCAAGATAGGATAGATATGGAGTATTTTCTCTGAATTTGTCAAATGCAAGTGGACTAGACATTGTTGGTGTATTTATTGCCTGTATATATTGTGTATAGTCAGTATATATTATTGAATATAGTTTTTCTTATATTAATTATAGCCTTTTATTTTAGACAAAAGGGGAAATGTAGTGATATTTCATTTATATTTTAATAAGTAAAGCTTGTCTGAAGATCCGAGAGTAACACAGCCACATTGATCAGCCAAACAGACCAGGTAGTGGTGACACACATCTTTAATCCAAGTAGCCACATTAGTTTGTCATAAAAACTGGGTGGTAGCGGTGCACACCTTTAAACCCAGCACTAGAGAGGAATTAAGATGGGAAGAGACAGGTTTCAGGCTCAGTCTCATTCTGAGGATTCCTGGAGGCAAGATTGCCATTTTTAGACTGATGTCAGGGTAAGAGCCAGTGGCTGGCTGCTTTGCTTTTCTGGTCTTTAGGTTGAACCCCAATACCTGTCTCTGGGTTTTTATTAATCGTGCTCCAACTTCCAGTGGAATTCAGAATGGAGATGTTTTGCTCAACCGTATCTCTCAAACATCAGAGAAAACAGCAATTAAATTCTGATTCATCTAACTGACAGTTTGAAACAAAATGTCAGGATTAAATGAGGGGCTCTGTCTAAAGAAAGATTCTGAACAACTAAAAAGAAAAGATTTCCGTCAGTTAGAATGTGCTCCACAGGTAAGAATCCTGCTACATGGGCATTGTTTAAGGAGACACCTTAGCTCCCATTAAGGTATAAGACAGACCTGAGAGCTGGTTTATCAGAGACCTGGTACTGCTGTCAGCACTTCTGAGCGGCCTCTCTGCTGTGCAGGTGGCCACATCAGCTTCAATGCTGTCAGTTTCTATCAGTGCAAACGGCTGGGCGTTGGTAGCAATTGAATCTACTTTTCTGTTCCCACCCATCTACAGAGAAAAAAAAAGCCATCCTTTGGCTTTTTTCAAAGACAGAAGAAAAATATTTTTCAAAGTTTTAGCAAAAATATGTTAGTTTCTGAATCTGTCGGTGGCAAATGAGATGGGAATTCTGTAAGAGCTAACAGGGCCACTCCTGGAGCCAGAGATGGTTTTGGTGACCCTGAGTTTTATGGATTTCATGGGGAAGAAGAAAGATAGAATTTAGCAATGGTCTATTTGCAGCAAACAAAAGAGTGTGGGACTGAACATTTAGATAGCGAGTAGGCAGTGCAGGATTAAGTGCTTATTTTGACAGACTGCTGAGTGACCAAGGGCTATACATAAGATTAGAATTAAGGACAAAAGTGGCTGTCAAACAATTGACTTCTGTATATGAATATCTTGGGAAACTTAGCTGTTTTTATTTACATATCATTAGTTCACAGCTACAAACAGATGAAGGAGTCTTAAGTCTGTTACAAAGATGTGTATGAAGTGTGACATGATTGCCTCTCACTTTCCAAGCAGTTAATCTAAAGCAAAGAAAGTCTGAATCCTTAGGATAGATGATTTCAAATTCAGAGGAGTAAGTTGATGGACCATGCGTGTGTTTCTGAAGGAAGACTGTCACTAAACCCTCTAATATCGATTTGCCCAAAGCCCTGCTAATTGTATAGCAGAGTGCCGTAAAAACGTGCTTTCAAAATACTGCACCATAAACATTCCTGCTATCACAGAAAATGAAAATGTATAGGAAAATGTGAATGAATTATTTAGGGATGGTGAGATGCTCAATGGATAAAGGCACTTGCTACAAAGGTATGGAGACCCAAATTCAATCTGTTGGGTCTCATGAAGCCCAGTGTAACTTTCTGAGCCTAATTTGAGTTTGGAACCTGTTGAGTTTGGGGACCTGTCTTTGGCAGTAACTTCTGCATATGAGTGACTCAGCACAGTCCGACCTAAAACTGCCTCTGCCCAGCCACTGCTAACATGGTAAAATATTATTGGCCCTTATTCCCCACTCCGCCTCACCCCATCCCAAGACTCCAACCCCCTATCACCACCCTATATAAATTCCTGCCTGATAGAATAAAACAAGATCTTGCTTTGACAAGACTCCCAGCTAACTCAGTGTGTTTCTCTCCAGTTGCCAGGGGGGAGGTGTCTGGGTCATCAACACTCACCATTTGCTCAGCCCCAGGGAGAGACCTGCTGGACGGCTCTGCCACAGTCTTGTCTGCTGAAGAGCCTGGAATATCTCTGTAACCCATGTGAAGGTGGAAGTAGACAGCCTATTAAACAAAACTGTCCTATGACTTCCACACATGTACTGTGTCATTCACACCCAAACACAAATTATGCACACACAATAATAATAATAGTAATAATAATAATAAGCTTTATAGTATCTAGACTAGGAAGGTTGTGGGTGACAAGATATCTCATTGATTATTTCATAAGTGATAAAAAAGTATGATGGGGCCTGGAGAGATATCTCAGTGGTTAAGGGCACTGACTGTTCTTGCAGAGGACCAAGATTTGGCTCCCAGCTCCCACATGGTGGCTCACAATCACCTATTAACTCTAGTTCTAGGGGTTTTGGTGCTCTCTTCTAGTGGTGTCTATAAACTCACATAGGCAAATAAATACACACATAATAACAAACACATCTTTTAAAAAAAGAGTATTATAAAAACTCTATATGAATTATTTTAAAATAGATTTAAACAAATATAAGTGACTTTTTAGTATAAGAAAAATACAGGGGTGGAGTGACCAGAAAAGATCATGGGGCATGAAGAGAAGGCAGAGGGGCTGGTTTTGAACATACTCCTCAACGTAGTTTGCCTTCACCTTTAAGCTTATCAAGCCTTAATATATAATAAGCAGCTTATGTTTAAACTATTCACCTCTCATACTACAATTAAGGGCTGGAGAGATGTATCAGTGAATAAAGGTGATTGCTGCCAAGTTTGACTACCTGAGTTCGATTCCCAGGTCTTGCCTGGTTGAAGGAGGGAACTAACTCCCACAAGTACACACACACAGAGGCACACACACATACACACAATGTAGCAAAATGTAACAAAAATTTAGAGAAAGTGTCATTTCCCAAGCCTTCACTGTGTTCTGGTTACACAGACATGAAGCTAGCTGAACTTGTTCCGCAGATCACTAGCATCCTGGTTTTATTATTTACTTATTTTTGATCTGTTTATTCTCTACATTTTGTTTTGGATAATTAATACTGCTGTCTTCAGGTCACTGATTCTTTACTGGTGTGTAATATGTTGCTCATATCATCCCATGTTTTTTTGCTTCTCATATTGTATGTTTTATGTCTAGAAGTTTTATTCGCTATTTGAATAGCTCTTCCTAGCTCTTCCAAACAGTAGAAAATAATTATAGCACTTGACTTTGAGTCTTTTTCTGCTAATGTTAACATCTGTGTGATTTTTGGGTTGATTCTTTTTCCTGCTTCCTTAACTGTGTTTAATATATGCAAGACCTTGTATATTTTACTTTATTAGGTATCCAACGTACCTATGTTCCCATAAATATTCCTGAATGTTTCCCTTGGACACAGTAATTAGTAACAATTCTTGGTTTTCTCTCTACGCAAGGATAACGCCAGTGTCCTTCCTAGGTACTCTACAAGGTGCTTCTGAGACACACTGTTTCTCTGCTCTGCCCAGGAGGGCTTTGGATCATTCCTGTGTCTTGTCTTGTTTGGGGGTAGGTTTCCTCACACATGGACACTCACATCGATACTCAGCCAAGGATTCAGAGGGTCCCTCTGCAAGCCTGGGAGCTCTCATTCTGTGCACGTGCCTCCTCTCTATTGCACTGAACATTCTAGCTTTGACGCCCTTGAACTCACTCATTCCTCTGTCTATATTGGTTTCCACCTAGGATTCTTATCTCGCATCATGGCTTAGAAACTCGCCCAGGCCACAAGCCTGTTCGTTTCTGGTTTATTAGTCTTGTCATTTGTCCTGTGTTGACTTGACATATCCAGTTGTAAGGACACCTAGCTATAAGTGACTCTGAACATGAGTAACTCGTCCCAAAGATGGCAAACATGGTGTTAAATAATGCTGTAGACTGAGGAGCCTAAACTACTTCCAAACTTCTGAGTTTGTAAGAGTGTAGTGGTGGTGATAGCATTAAGAGGGGTTAGAAAAGAGAAACATGCCAGGTTACAAACTGAGAAAGCTGTTTTTCAGAAAAAAAGAAAAACGTGTCCTAGGGGCATCCTAACAAATCCAGTCTGGTTCCAAGAGGTCAGAGCTTGAGTTTAACTGACAGCCTTGATCAACAGTTTTAGGAAGGGTGAACCCATAAATCAGACGTTAAATCCTAGGGAAAATAATGTATTTAGAAGCATTGAATCTATGGAAGGTGTATGACAGCTCCTGATCGATATAAAATGAATGTTATCAAAAGATAGCATAGTACCAGTCGAAGGGAGGCAGCAGGGAGCTGATGGTGCATCATCCCACATTTGGCCTTACTGGTCTATTGGGACACCTTAGGCAAGTTTCTTAATCTCTGAAGTTCAGTGTTTTAGATTTAAAATTGGGACTGTGAAAGCTCAGAAAGTTTTTGTTACATTACCATGATGACGAAGTATAACTATTTTGTCGTACAGACATGGTTTATGAAGTATAAGATCAAAAGAAGCTTTTTCCTTTGTTTTCTCTTATTCCTGTAGTGAAGCAATATTTTTTCTTGCCCCTTCATGAGAACATGAAACTCATGCGTTAGTCTAACAGCTGAATATGAAGTTGGTGGCTTAAACACACAAACTCGCGCGCGCACACACACACACACACACACACACACACACACACACACACACACACACACACACATTATATTACAGTTCTGGAGGTTAGAAGTTCTGAAATGAGTGAGCAGGCCTGTGTTTCTTCTGGAGGCCATAGGAGAAAATATGTCTCCCTTCCCTTTCCACCTAGAAGATGCCTATTTCCTTGTGTTGTGTCCCGGTTTCCCTTGAGATAAGACCCTCCATCTTAGAAGGATGCTCATTATTAGAGACACAGGATCTTCAAAAGGAAGGCAAAACATTCCATCCTTCCGGGGAGCACATTAACAACTCAATAGTTTCAGGAAGTCCTTGAAGCAAATAAAATTTGCTAGGGGACCCCCTTCCTAAGCATATATAAACCCCAAAGTCATCCGAGAGCCACTCTCTGGCAGGCTGAACTGCCTAGAAGGGGCTCAGACCAGATGAGCTCCCTGGAAGAAACAAACTAGTTGAGCTTCTTGGAAGGAATGAAGAAGAATCAACCTTCCTGGCAGGTATTCAGAAAACCTGACCTAGATGGATAGGATACTCTGCAACCTGTTGCGCTTCCTGAAGGCTGTGTGCAGTGTGCTCCAGGTTTCCAGCTTTTGTAAGTTGTCACCCCTGCTGGGGTGGGTTTTGGTCAGGCAGCTGTCTTTGAATTAGTTTTGCTCTGGTAAAGTAATCTTTCACCCATATTCCTGTAAGTAAACCCAATAAAACTCTTAGGTTTATCAAGTTGAACTTTGGTGGTCTGTCATCATTTTCCTATTTAAGGTGAATAGACATTTATTAAGTCTCCCCAGAAACAGTAACATCTTAACAGTAACTCATCGTCTTGGCTCATGGCCCCATTCTCAAACTTTAAAGCGTGTACCATTTTCTAATCTCTGTTTCCCATAGTGCAGTTACATTGCTTTCTGTGTTGCTAGGACTTGCCTATCTACCTTGTATAATACGTTTTGTGATGATAATGTGTCAACCTGGATAATCCAGGATGACCTCCCCATATCAAGTTTCTATTTTGATTACACCTACAAAATCATATTGACCATATACATTCACAAACAACATCAATTACAGTATGGGTATCTTTGTGGAATATATTATGAAGCCATATCACTATGTTATGTCCTTGGTTACTCTTAGGTAAAATGGACTACATTCTTTAAAGTTGCAAATATGCTTGGGAATCAGGAGTACATAAAGAGACCCTCTTTAACAGATAACCAAGGAAATAAATAGATAAAGTCACAGATATTGTTTTATTACAGGAACTAAAAATGTAGAGTTTACTTTATTTCAAGTTTGTGCTTCTACCTCTAGGAGCTCTTTAAATGAGATGTATATAATAATTTATTACGGGAGCAACACATGACTACTTTTCTTTTATGCATTTTGCCTGCCTCTCTTTCTCTAATCAGTGCTTCTGACTCTTCAGTGTTAGAGCACAGAGAAAAAGACAGAGATACAAAGAGTGTTAGAGCAGGACCAATGGAGGACACGTGGAAATAAAAGAGAGAGTGTACTGGTCCCTGCAGAAGCAGAATTCTCCTTTAATCAGAACAGTGGAAGGGCCGTGAGAGTGGAGATTATGCGCTGTGGTGCAGGGGCTTGGGGCTGTATAGGGCAGAAGAAGGAACTTTAGGGATGGAAGATTACTTTTGCAGGTCTGTTCTCCTGCAGCCTCAAAGTGGAAGCTGATGACGGAAGTTGGTATGCTAGTCTCCTTACCAGAAGCATCTCAGTCCTAACGGCCCACCCTGTTAATATCTGTACAGTGTATAAAGATTTATTGCTGTGATTGGCATAATAAAGACCTGAGTGGCCAATAGTTAGGTAAGGAAGAGGTTATACAGGACTTCCAGGGACAGAGAGGACTCTGGGAAGAAGAGAGCGGAGACACTAGGAGACATGGAGAGAAAACAAGTGGGGCAAGATAGAAGAGAGGTAACACCACATTATAGAATGTAAATTAATATAAATGGGTTAATTTAAGTTGTAAGAGCTAGTTAGGAACAAGCCTAAGCTATAGGCTGAGATTTCGTAATTAATAAGAAGTCTCCATGTCATTATTTGTGAGCTGGTGGCCCAAAGGCAAGTCTGATGACATCACCCCACTGGTGCTGTCAGGCAAGTCAACTTTTCCGTCCCTAGTCCTCAGCACACATGAGGCTTTCAGATCATTAACCGTTCAGAGAGTATGAAACCTGGTGTATTTCAGAGTCAATAGTTGGGAGACTTGGCAGAAGTTTAAATCAGGCTACTATTCGTGGGTGCTTTTGGGTTCACTGATGAGCACGTCCCCCTAGTTGTCACGGGAGTTCCTTCATGTGCACTCCTTTAGCGGGCATTGTATGTGAGTTCTTGAATGCCTTAAGCATTCAGAAAACCCGCCTGGAGCTTTCTTGCGGTTGAGTTCCCCCACACTGTTTACACACTGTTTACTCTGTCTGTTTCACAAGAAATGCGCAACACCTTGCCCTGACTCTAGAAGTGTACCCTTATTCTCACCCCAAAGCCCTCGTTTTGTCTCAGCCAGCCTCTGCTCATTCGTAGTGGGGAGAATTCAGACACTGGTTTCAAATAGACCTGAAATCTAAACGACTTTGCGGTACTGGGTAAGGCCCCTCGCCTCTCATAGTTTGAATCCTTTCTGTAAACCCAGGAGTATCACCCAGTTCATGGGCTCCACTCACATCCCCTACTTAAAATGCTAATCCAGTGCTGGGTGTTTCCTAGGTGGTCAGGTCACCATTCAGGAGTGGAGCTACCACGTTTGTTGGCTGTTTATAAACACTGAAGTTTTGTTATTCACTGGGACCTTTAGTGATAAAGCTGGCACTCCAATATCAGTGTCCCTGAAACTGCTAGAGCAGAATGGAGCCACCTCTGCCCCAGTGTGGAGTGTTGTTTACTCTGTTGCTTGTTATTCCCTTGCGAAGCATTAAGTTTGTTTCCATCTGCATCTGTGAAAGATCTGTCATCCCAGTCCCCCAATTTTGTCTCCCCAACAATCACAGAATTCATATGTAGATGTCATATTAATCTCTTCAAATGCCTTCTCTCTAGACTTGGACTGAAGAGGAAGTAGTCTTTTATAGCTAAATATTCTTTCCAGATATATACCTCTTGGCCTTTCATATTCTTAATGTAGGTGAGTGATCAAGTTCCACAGCAGAGTCTGAGGATTTCCTTTGTAAACTGTGCAAAGTGTTTATGATGCTTTGTTTTCAGGATCACCTTGATGGGACATTGGGCACCCAGGTTAGACACTATTTCTAGGTCTGTCTATGAATGTATTTCTGGGGGAGATTAACATTTGAATTGTTGGACTAGGTGAAGTGGGTAATTCCCACCTACAGGGTTGAGCTTTTTTCAGTCCGTTGAGAGCTCCAATAAAACAAGAAATAAAAGCAGGAAAAATTTTCTCTTTGATCAACAGCCAGAGCTAGAGCATTGTATTCTTCTGCCCTGGATGGGACTTTGGACTATTAGCTCTCTGGATATCAGATGCACACCACTGGCATTCCTGGGGCTCCCACATTATATGCCTTCTCAGTCACCTAAATCATGGGAGACAATTCTTTACGCTAAATCACAGAGATGTGTGCACGTGTGTCCCATGGGTTCCATTTCTCTGGCGAATCCTTACTAATAATACAGAGTTTCAGTGTTAGCTTGCATTTCAGCATTCTATTAATCCATTATCATATAAGGGACACACTCAAACTTTGGTATCCTTTCAATGGAATCAAGTGCAGACACAAAATGACAGATATATAATTAAATAGTCCAATGGCCTGAGATTTTCCAGATGGGAACCCCTGAGAAGATGTAAAGGTCTATTTTTTAGAGGAATTTCTCTCCTTTCTTTTCATTTTGGGCAGCTGACAGATCTCTCATACAGAGTGCTGACATGTTGTGATGGCCCTTCTTCTGGGACCAATTTTGTTGACAGGCAAACCCAATTTGACATTGCTCAGAGCTGTAAAATCCCCCTCCTGTCCAGGCACGGCGTCTACAAATTGACCACCTTGGCTCTTCCGTGCCTTTTAGTAATGGAGAAAAATGGGTAAACGGAATTTGGAGGGCTGTCAGTGGTGCTGCTCACGTGGAAATAGACCCCACCACTGCAGCAGGTTGAGATTTAATTGACTCAGATAAATAAATTACATCATTTCACAAACTACCGTGTGATAGGAACTCGAAGATCAGCGAGTGGCTGGCTGTTTCATCTAAGTTTCTGAGTGAGAGCTTTGACTTGTGGTTTTGAAGTCTGGTTATTTCACTTACCCGGGGTCAGATTAGATAGATCAACCAAATTCTGCTCCCAGGTTTAGGAAAATAAATCCCCCAGTTTTCTCATCATTCAAGAGCAACTGCACCCCATCATAAACTGCCAGCATTCACCTCAAAGCTCTTCGCTCTTCCACGCCAAAGAGGAAGTATGAAAGGAGAGGCTGGCCAGCCAGCTTCCCTTACATGATGGTTATGTCCTTAGACAAGATGATGGAATTTCTTCTACACAATTGTGACAGGTCTTCACAAAGGGCTTTAAAGTGTTTATTGGTTATTTATTTACTCATTGTGAGCATGCCATGTGGGTGGCAGAGTACAACTTGTGGACGTCAGTTCCCTTCTTGTACTGTACAGGTGCCAGGGATTGCACTGTATGCAGAGTTTCCCTGTCCTGACCACCTGCTCCCAAATAATGGGCAGCCACTTCCCAAATAACTGACTCGGAGACTTAATATAAATTATAAATACTTTGCTGATAGCTTGGGCTTATTACTAACTAGCCTTTACAACTTAACCCATTTTTGGTAATCTATGTATTGCCATGTGGCTTGTGGCTTCACCTGTCCTCTAGCATGTCTTGCTCCCTCTGTGTCTCCTGGTGACATCACTGACTCTGCCCTTCTTCCTCCCATCATTCTCAGTATGGCTTTCCTGCCTAACTTTATCCTGTTCAGCTATTGGTCAGTCAGCTTGTTTATTAAACCAATCATAGTGAGATATATTCACAATGTACAGAAAGATCATTCCACAGCATTAAACTCATGTGGTAAGTGTGTTTATATGCTGAGCCATGACATTCTATTTATTTCTTAACTTACTTGTCAGAATTTTAGCTTCAAAGTCATCACTTACCTGTGTCTCTACTTTAGAAAACTTAACCAATGTGGTGATTGCCTCTCGGAGATGTTTATACATGTAAGGGGGAGGAATGAGGAGCGAAAACAGAAAGAGTTCTCTGCCAGAGCAGAAAGTGCTTTAACTGTTGATACATCAGCTTCTTGAATAATTCTTTCAAAGAACCCCATCTCTTTAAACTGACCTAGGATCAGGATTGATCCCAGAATCTAGAGGCTGGGACCTATTGGAAATTGGAGCATAGAAGGATCAGCTTATCTGTAGAACTAAGGGGAGGATGTAGGAAACTTATTCTCCCTAGCATCATCCTTTCTACCCTCTCAACATTTCAAACATCACTACTATACACACAGATGGCCCTGTATCTCCAGTCCTGACAATTCCTCAAAACTCCAACTTAGTTTAAGAATTGCTTAGTAGGTGTTCTCAGTATCACACACACACACAAACACACACAAACACACATATACACACACTCACAAGATTCTTACTCTTTCTTAAAAATAAACCCGTAGTGTTTGATTGGTTATAAAAATATGTGCTTTTCTTTTGATTAAATTTTAATTTTTAAAAGTAAGCTGTTATAGTACTCTATAAGACCTATGGTCTGAGACTAAGGACATGGTCTATGACAGAACTTTCCATTAAATACTCTGCTCAAGAACCCAGAATCGTATATTCTGGGATATTAAATGAGGACCTTAGTCTCTGTCAGTAATGTCCAGAACTCTGAAAGGGATAAGGAAAGTGTCCATGTCACTCTGGGTTGTGGTCACCCATTGCCATTCTAATGGTATGGAGTTTGGAACCCCATTCAAAAATGCCTGGGCACGATTCCTCTGAATTACCTTCTTCTAAATGTACTTTGAGCAAGATCACTCTAACAGGGTTGAAAAGATGGCTCAGCAGTTAAGGGTGTACTTTTTCTGTACCAGTGAACTAGGGATCAGTTCCCAATACACACATGTAGGTTCACACCCTTCCATAACTCCAGTTCCAAGGGATCCAGTGCCCTCTTCTGATTTAGCAGGCATCAAAAACAGACATGCAAGTGGTGCACAGACATACATGCAGGAAAAAACCTCATATACTTAAGATAAATAGAAAAGAGTTCACTCTAATGCTTATTAAAGGTACTCTGTAGAAATTTATTTTTTTTTTATTTTTTTTTCCATACATTGTTTTGTTTTATTTTTTCCATTCAAGAACATAATTAAAGATAAAAAAAAATTTTTTTCCTTTCTTCCCCTTCTCCCAGTCCCCTCCCACTACCCCCCACCCCTCCTCCCTCCCCCTTCTTCCTTGAAAGAGGGCATGGTGCCCTGCCCTGTTGGAAGTCCAAGGCCCACCCCCATCCCTCCT
>PVIU01004688.1:0-104028 GCA_004026605.1 Ondatra zibethicus
GCCGCCACATTCAGAGAGTTTGGTTTGATCATATGCTCATTCAGTCCCAGGCCAGGTGGATTGGTGTGCTCCCATTAGTTCAGGCACACTGTCTCAGTAGGTGGACCAGCCCCTCACGGTCCTAACTTCCTAACTCATCTTCTCCCACCTTCTGCTCTTCACCTGCACCTTGGGGGCTCAATCCATTGCTCTGATGTGTACTTAAACTTTCTAATCCTGTGAATTTTCATTATAAACCCTCATGCTGTGGTGATTTCCAACCATAAAATTATTCTTATTGCTACATTATAACTATAATTTTGAATTTGTTATGAGTCATAATGTAATATTTGTGTTTTCCAATTACTTAGGCAATACCTGTGAAAGGGTCATTTGACTCCCCCAATCATGAGAGACCCATGTGTTGTAAACCACTATTACAGTACGGAGCTGTGAAATTCTCATGCATTTCTGCTTGATTTTTAATTCATCCATAAATAAACACCCATTTGAAGGACAGTTAGGAAACTATCCAGATGGGATCAGAAGGTATGTGGAAAAACAAAACGTGGATGACTTAGACAAAATGTCTAGCAGCTCATATTTATTTAAGTATCATAATAAAGCATATCAATCATGAGTCAATTTTGAAAGCTAATGAAGATGGGAAACATGAAGTTTAACTTTGAACAAGCAATAGGTAATGGTATGGAGAAATGTCTTCAGTTCTCTCTTTATAAACTATTCTTTGTTATTTATTCCTACAATATTATTATCTACTTGGTAATTAATTGCATATCTACTTTAATATTTCTATAATGTGAAGATTACTACATATTCATATGGTTTAAATTTTTGGACTATGAAGCTTTTCAAGTCTTACACAGTACTGGTAAGTAAATAACGGTCCTCAAGAACACTTTCCTTTAACCCTCTTGCTTTCCTTCACTAGTAATTTAAGCTTACTTATATCCAAATAAGCAGGCATAAGTTTTATTGTCTAGGATTTTTATGTATTTATCATATCCCAATTTAAATACCTCTTGCATTATTTGAGTGAGAAAATACTTATTTTACAAGTTTGAGATTCATTTAAAGACACTGTTAGATAATGAGATACATTTCCCTGAAATTCAAAACCATTAAGAAATTTTATTAGATCTCTGAAAATAAAGCACATAGGCAGTTTAAATATAAGTAGAAATTGTTACTGTTCTGGTGATGTTCTGATGCAAACTTTACACCCCAGTCTTTGGTATCCATACACCCAAAGAGTCTACTCTACAAAGAGTCTGGAATGTTCTGGTGGAAGTTGCACCCCAAACCCATCCCCTATCTCTCTCTGAACCCGACCATATCTCAGAAAGCCCGACAAAGGATGACCCCTCCTCCTGAGATGTGCAGGACCACTCCCACGGGGTATTAAACTGCCCCCTAGAGAACAAATGGGTGGTTTTCTTGTCTCTGTTTCCTGTCTCCTCTCTGAGGGACTGGAAAAATCATCTAGGAGTATTTTATCCATTAAACCTGGGCCTTTTCTTATTCTGTTTGATTTGGTCTGATTTTGATTGCTATGTCAGTAGAGAGGTTTATGGGGATGTAGAAACTTTTCATCTCCTTTCTGTCCCCTTCCCTTCTGGTACCTACTCTTACTCCTGCCCAGAGTCTGTGGAAAATTTATGCTCACCTGACCTGGTATCCTAGACCAACTGCTTACAAACCTCCAACTCACCCTGTTTGATGATGGAAGTTCTCTTATAGACAGATCAGGAAACCACCAGGTGGCATATACAGTGGTCACTTTCACAGAAACAGTTGAAGCAGCATTTCTGCCGATGGGAACCTCTTCAAAAACGGCCAAATTAATTGCCTTGATTAGAATACTCCAGATAGCCAAGGGTCAATGGGATAACATCTACACTGACTCTAAATATGTCTTTTTTAATAGCCCATATTTATTCTGTACTCTGGAAGGAAATGGCCTCCCTCACCACTAAGGGCACTCCCATAGTTAATAGATCCCTTATAGCCAAGTTCTTGGAGGACCTCCAACTCCCTGCAGAAGTAGCCATAATTTACTGCTGTGGACACAAGTCCTCCAAGGACACAATGAAGGGCCAATCTCCAAATTTTCCTGGCAAATTCATCTTTGTTGGTACACTAGGATAGGTGTTAATAATCATTTTTATCCCTAACAACTGACCTTTTCTCCTTCCTCAATAAACAAATGCCTGAGGTCTCCAGGAAGGCAGTTAACTGGATACCACACACAGAGTGTGAGCCCAGGGGCTCATGAATTCTCCCTATATCATCCCTTGCCCACAGGAAGCAGCCATACATGAACCGACATCCATATATCTAAGGAGTCTGGAATGTTCTGGTGGTAGCTGCACCTGATATATTTTGATTGAGGTCCTGTCATTCATACATGCAAACATTCTGGGGTGTTCTGGTGGAATTTCCACTCCAACCCATATCACATCTCTCTCCAAACCCTGCCACATCTCAGAAAACTTGACAACTTGACAAATGATGACCCCTCCCCCAGGGATGCTCAAGACCACACCCACAGGGTATTTATACTGAACCCTACCCAGAAAACTGACCTGTACTTTTCCAGTCTTTCTTTCCCATCTCCTCTCATTGGGGCTGGAAAATCATCCAGGAGTATTTTACCCATTAAATTGGGCTTTTTCTAGTTGGATTTGATATGGTCTGATTTGGGTTGCTGTGCCAGTGGCTTAAAGAGGTTCAGAAACTTTCAGTTACTTCTGTCCTTTATTTCAATGGAGTTTTTTTTAAGTGTAAAGAAAATTGGAAGCATTGGCTTGGAGAAGAAGGGAGAGTGGGAGGGGAAGAGGAGAGAAGAAGGGGAGGGGAAGGAGAACTTGAGGGAACTGGATATTCGAAATGGAGGAAGGGCAGAGATGAGAGCAAGGAAAGATATATTTTGATTGAGGGAGCCATTGTAGAGCAAACAAGAAACCTGGCACTAGAGAAATTCCCAGGAATCCCAGCTAAGAACCTAATCAGTAGAGGAGATGGTAGGCAAACTGACCCTGACCTGTAGCAAGATTGATGAGTATCTTAAATATCACCATAGAACCTTCATCCAGCAACTGATGGAAACAGAGGCAGAGACCCACAGTAGAATACTGGGCTGAGCTCCCAAAGTACAGTTGAAGAGTGGGAGGAGTGAGAATATGAGCAAATAGGTCAAGACTGTGATGGAGACATCCACTGAAACAGTTTACCTGAGCTAGTGGGAGCCCACCAACTCCAGTCAGATAGAGAAGGTGCCAGCATGTTGGGGACTGGGGCCACCAGACCCTGAATTTCTTGTAAACAACTTGTTTTCCTCTGCTCTGAGCAGCCTGCAGCTGCTCTAAGCATGAGACCCTGATGGCAGGGGAGTGGGTTCTGATGAGTCTGCACTTGAAAGAGCCCAAGAGCTGGGGTGTGGCCAGAGCCCTGCATAAGCTGCCCCGGAGCACAATAAAGTGGGCATTCTCAGCACTCTTATCAAGGATGACCCGTGTCCGTGTCCCTCTCTGTCTGTCTGTGTGCGTATTTAAGTCTTCAGCCCAGTTTCCGGCTTGCTTACATACCTGTAGCGGCATGGGCACTACTGATGTAGCTTCCACGTAGCAGAGACAGTATGTTTTACAAGTGGAGGCCCTCAGTGAGATCAGGAACTATGGATCACTGAGAATCGCCCACAATTATATAGAAAAGGGGTATTATTCGCATTCTTGTCTCAAGGATGTCCCTGTGACCCCATCTGTCTCTGTCTGTGATTGTGTGTTTTTAAATTTTCAGCCTAGTTCCTATAGCGCATAGCGAATGAAGCAGAAATGAACCGGTGTAGTTTTACACTAGCATAGGTCCAAACTAGTCCCTCCGAGAGTGGGTGACAGTTGTATGGCTGGGGCAGACTGCAGGGCAGATGGAGGAAATGGGAGGATGGAAGGGATGGGAACTAGGATTGGCATGTAAAATAAAAAATGATAGTTTGTTTTCTTAAAAAAAAGAAATTATAAAATTATTTTAAAAAGACTGGTCCAGTTGAATTTCTAACGTTTTCCCCAAATATTGCCTGACATTCAAAAATTGTTCTTTGCCTGACTTATCACGTACTGCAAAGCAGAGAATTCACCTAAAACACAAAGACATACGTTGTAGAACTTGTATTAGGTCTATCTTCATAATACTTAATAAACAACATTTTACATGCAAGATACAGGTTCGCACACTTGAATTACTTGAGTGACACAAGATCACATCAGCTCTTGCACTTGTAATAATATATAGTAAACTGTATATTATGTTTCTGTATTACACAGTGTGTGACTGTGTAGGACTTAGTGATTTTTACTCAGTTTTTAGTTCTTTGAGAATTTCGCATATTATAAAACATGTTTTGATCATTTCCAACTTCCCACTCTGTTTTCCCATATCCACACGTACCCACCCACGCCTGTTCATCTAAGGTTGTTCCTTTATATTTTAACATTTCAAGAAAAATTTGTTCTGTCCAAATATTCTTCAGTGTGTGACCATCTGTTGGAGTATGCCCAAACTATCAGGGCCTACACTCTTAGTGAAAATTGTCTCTCCCTTTCCCAGCAGCTGACCATTGTCATTAAACCCACAGCTTGTAGTATGATTGTGTTCAATTCTCCTCTCCTTCCTGGAATTCATTCTAGATAGGGTTTGCATAGCTTTTGTGCTTTTGCAATTCCTGTAAATTTGTATGTGCATCTTCTCTGGTAGTCCAGATGTTTCTCTTTAATATCCAATGTTAATATTGTAAAACATCATGATTTCTGTCTCATTGAGAACTTCAGCTTTTCTCTGAATCAGAGCTCATTTGATAGATTTTCGGTTGTTATTTTACTGGTGTTGTATTCTTTCCCCTTGCTCTTCATTATAAAATCCCTAGACTGATGTACAATCCAAGTGATTACCCATGCTATATATTTAGTAATGCTTAAAAAAATCTAACTGTATTTACCTACATTACTTGACTTTAAATTGTAGGTATGCTTAGAAGTTGTTTGTGCATAACAGGCTGACATACTGGTTTATATGTACACATACCAACAAGAGCTTCTTCAACCTTGAGTGGAATTCATCCGAGGTAGGCTCTTGGCAGACCTTGGCAACAGGTCTCTGTAAGAGTTCCAGCCATGCCTATGGCAACCGTATGACCATGTACAAACTTTCTGTTAACTTTACATGGTTTACGTTTTACTCTGTGACTACCGCTTCCTTATTTAAACATTGCCACGTATTTATGTATCAGGGTTGGTTCTCGTAAAATCCAAAATACATTAATGTTTAAAAGAAAAGTGCATTCAGGTGAAAGCATTTGAGTAATCCATTTATTCATTTCAATATGATTATTATTTGAAATACATATTCTTTTACTAATAACCATAATTTTTCCTAAAACAGTGAATACTTCTTAAAGTATTTCATGCACTGTTCTAAAAAATGCAGCCCTATTTCTCATGCTGTGTGATATGATTACCTGTGTCTGACTTTCCTAATGTATTTATCACTTTTCTCTGATGTAGGTCACATTTTCTATGCATTATGAATATTAAATCAAACAAATATACAAATACAAATTAACTTTTTCTTAAGTTATCTACTGTCAGCTTAAATTTTCCATATTGGGGAATCTTTTATTATGACATAATTTCTTTCCCATAGTCACTCAACAACATTTCTTAACTCGTTGACTATTTGATGTAAAAGTTTTAATGAATACAAACTACTAGAGCTGTAAACTCTGAGGTTGTTGTGGTAATGATTTTATAGACATGTCATTTTACATGATAAATTACAGCTCTAACTGATCCATTATAAATATTCAAATCTTCCCTCATTTGTTATGAAGTTCAGGAATTTTGAATCTCACTAATTTTAGGTTGCTACAATGCTCCATACAAATGAGACTCCCTATCTTATTGCCAACAGAGGGTCTTAGTGGGAATTTCTGTGGCTCACAAGTTTGGGAGAAACTTTCACCTTGACATATGTACTGTGACATTGTTTTCCACACAGCATTTAGGGAATTCTAGAAAAGCCCTGAAACTGGCAGTTGCTCGCAGTGCTGGCTAGGAGAGGCCAATTCTCTGCTGGATCAAAGATAACTCAGTTCCAAGACAGGAAGTGTGAGGAAAGTAAAAGCAATTTCTCTCAGTTTCTCCCTGAGCTCCTGAAATTCTCATTGTCCATGAGGGGCTGAAAACATTATCAAAGGTTATAATACAACAAAGAGAGTTACAAAGGTTCTGTTTAATGATGATGATGATGACAGACAGATTCTTCACATTTAATTAGAAAGTGTGTTTTTTCTCCTGCACATGTCATCAGCTAAATATTTGGCTTCTCACATTTCTCTATGTGAGTGAGGACCAAGGGCTATCAAGAGTGCTGCGATTAGTCTGGAATCAAGGTCTGTAGCTGACAAGCCACAGTTGATTGCTGGAAGTGGATTGTTGACTAAAATGAGGACTATGCCATACATCTACTAACAACCCCTCCAAAGCATCTTGTAAAACCTGTGATATCTTTCCCCCAATGCTAAAAATAGTTTCACATGGTATATGTTCCACCCCCAAATCATGTTCTACTTAGTTAATATTGGAATAATCTGGAAAAACTCCTTCTGAAATTAACCTTTGGTGAAATTATAACCTTCAAACGACAAAAACATATAAAATCGAGCAAGATAAATTTAGTCTGAAATTACGGAAAGCCTTCATTAAGCCTTAATATATGCTGTCAGCTTTGAACTAAATAATAGATGAGATTTTAACATAATCAGAAGAAAACTGCTGCTACCTGCCTCTGCTGCTGTCACAATGAAATTGACAAGATAATTCTGAAAATAAGGCCTTCTCCAAGTCACTTCATGGATCTGACAAGCACACGGTATTTAGAATTATATCTATTCATACAGAAAAGGATTTATCGAGAAGGAAGTAAGAGTTGAGGGAAAATCAAAAGTGCTCTGCTTTACTGAATATGGCATCACTTGATTTATAAAATGAGCAGAGTCACATCATCTCAAAGCAATTCCTTGCTTACAGAAATATTCCCATTGTTACCTCATGTATCATAACTTCCAAATAAGTGTTATGTGTTTAGACAACCTTCAAGTAACCAGCAAAAACTAGACCTATGTATATGTATTACACGGCATTGGTATGCCCATTTGATTCAATAAATTCATTCTTCTTTACTAATTTATGTCACTCTCATTATAACTAGTAACAATAAGCATTTTGCTAGTTCTGAAACAATTAAGAAGGTTTGAAAAATCAAACTATTATATTTATATCTTTTATACCTATGTATTAGTTAGTGTAAAACAAGTTTGTGCAAAGGTATTCTAATATCACAATGCTTAATATTAATTATTCAAACCCTGGTTTCCTTTCAAGGTGAATATAAACCATATAAAGAGAGAAATGACTTGAGATTTTAAATTCTGTTGTTGGAAAAGTGTTACAAAACTTATGGTTATTTAGTTATATATGTATTATTTAACTGATCGGTTACTTGATAACTATTTCAGTCATTTTTTTCCAAATTCAGACTTAAGTGAAAATGCACTTCATCTGTTAAGTGAAAAGGGATTATTTCCATGTTAAATATCAGCCCATAAGCACACACAAAGAACCAGAAAGTCTTACAGGCAGTCGGTCATTTATATGAAATATAGACTAGTGAAGGAAACAAAAAAATTCTGTGTAATAGCTTATCATCAATCTACAGTTTGAACTTAGAATGCAAATATCATTTTTTCTGTTAAAACTTCTCATTACATTTCATATATACTTTTAATTTGGAATAATAAGCACTATGAGATGATGGAGTTAATAGCATGCTTGTATAAACTGTGCTGCTTAAATACAGCAGTGATCATATCATTTCTATTATTCTTCCAACCTTCTAAATGGGACAGGAAGAGACACAGCAGGGAGACGCTCATGAACTCACCGGAAAGCTAAGTACAATAGACAGGTCACATTTTTGAATGGCCAACTTTGAAGTGTCTTTACTTCTGTATTACAAATCATGTCATATTCAGAAAGTTTAAACGCTGAGGATCTATTGAGCACTGTCCCTGATCTTCAAGAAGCTTGAATTTCCAAAGAGACACATAGGTTTTTTTTTTTTTTTTTGTCCTTTTCATTATATGTCTCCAAGCAAAAGTTCAAGATGGATAGAAATAAAAAAAAAAAAAAGGAAAGAAAGCTTAGGAGCTTAATCTGAAGGGATCCATTTTGGATCTTAATAGCAAAGGAAATAACAATAATTGGAAATGAAAATTCAATACTTCTAATATGCTCCATGCATAAATAAGAGAAAAAGATAGTTATCTTAGCATCCTAACTTATTTATAAATATATAAAAAGCTTAAGCATCTAGGTCTCACTCCTCACCAAACTTCTCAGAGCTTTGTATCCTGAACAAACCTTTTATTAGGGGAAAGTGTAATTGTCCACATAGGATTTCATATTGCATCTTGGAAAAAGTATATTGTTGAAGAAAGGAAAGAAATATAATTTTACAAATGTCATAGAACAATTTAAACTTGTGTTAGATATTGAATCCCCAATAAGACTTTGAGTTACCAACATGTTATTTTTAAAATTTTGAAAACAGGACAAACACAAAATTTACTCTATTTTATGTTTTCTACACCATTTAGTAAAATTACAAGTAAAAAGTTTAGTAGCCTGTTAGCTATTTTATAAAAATTAAAGAAGCTCACCAACTCCAGCTGGACAGGGAAGGAACCAGCACAGGACCAAGCTAGACCTTCTGAATGTGGATGATATTTTTATGACTGGGGTAGACTGTGGGGCCCCTGGCAGGGAGACCAGGATTTATCTCTACTGCTTGTACTGGGTTTTTGGAAACTGTTCTCTTTGGATGGATACATTGCTAAACCTGGATATAATGGGGAGGGCCTTGGTCCTTCTCCAAAGCAATGTGCCTTGCCTTCTCTGTTGAGTGAATGGGATGGGGTTGGGAGGAAGGTAGAGGGAATGAGTGGGGGGGGGGTAGTGGGAACTGGGATTAGTATGTGTAATAAAAAGATTTTTTTTATTTTTAAAAAATAAAATAAAAGAAGTTGAAAAAAATTAAGTTGTATGAACTAAAATTAAAATTAAATTAAATTAAATTAAAGTTAAAACTAAAATTATGTAGTATCTTAAATCAACTAGCTGGCCTAGTACAAATGCATCTCATATAATTTTTAAAGGCCATTTTCCTACTTAGTTTAACTATATACACACATGCAAGCACATACACACACACACACATGACCATGGTAGGAATATTTTTATATTGTTTACTAATGTGCATTTATTTATATGCATTTGTACATATTGCAAGCAAATAGAAGTCCTTTACAATAAATGAAGTCAAGGTACTAAAATATATGAATCCACCGGTTCTACTAACAATGACTCTCAGTTTATTATGGATAGCTCTTTCTCAATAGACTGTAACTAAGCAGAGAATTCTTGAACAAATTAAATAAGAACATTTGCAATATATTCCACAAGAGAGGTAGTTTTCTGTATGAACCAAAGCAGTGATAGCAAAAAAAAATTATAATGGCTTACACTGTACAGTTAGAGCATTTTCAAAGAGTCAGTGCAAGAGAATATACAATGAAATTCTGTGAAGGAGCAATGGGTAAATACTTTAGCTATAAAACACAAAGAACTTGTTTCACCCTAACGAGGTACATGGGATAGAAAGGACTAACTCAGTACTTTTCCAGAAAATAAAGATATGGAAGAAAATGTCACTTGTTTCTATTGATGTGAACCATCATATTAAAATACTATTTCTCATAAATGGGCTATGGTGCATGCCCAAAATATCAAGACTAATGTTGAAGAAGCAAAAGTATCAGTTCTTCAGTATGGTGAAGCCAATCTGGAATATTGAGATGCTGTCTCAAAGTAAATTAGCAAATAGCAGTAACTTAAGAAAATGTATCACCTTAGCATTGAACTGTGGTACATTAAATATGCTAAGAGTATGTGGATTAAAAAAAAAAACAGGAAAGGAGGCCAAAAAACATCTAAGCATATCTTCATAAATTGTGTTTGTGTGCTATGTCTTTTAGAGAGAAAACGGGAAGAAAGGCCAACTTTGGACCAAATCAGAAATGAGTACTCCACAAAACTCACAAATGAACATAGCTACTAGAGCTTTCAGTATTCAAGTAATGAGTTGTTCTCTCTCTCTCTCTCTCACCCATTTTTAGTAATTTTTGAATTTAGCATGCCCCATATTCCTACAAAAATTCCAACTAAGAACCATCATAGAAAATTAGGTGAATATTTTACTGATGCCTATAAAATCACATTCTCAATAAATTCTGTTGGTTCATTAAGTTACTACATCAGGACATGTCTTAAGAAATATTTTTAATGGCATTGTCATGGTACTGGTGTAGAGTTATAAATGTGCTCTTGTCAGATTCCTGAAGTGTCTCAGTCCTGGGGGAGAAAGTCATTACAGTTAAATTCACATGAGGTTAGTTCATAAACAGGTTGGCCAATATTTCAAATTATATCGTAGGGATAGTCTAGGGCTTGACAACTGGGACAATAGTTTGGCAAGGGCATACCCTGCTGGGTAGGTGGGTCCTCTGAGGAGACAAAATTATAGATTAGATGTTTCTCCAGAGATTGAAGAATTAGAACAAAGGGAGCAAATGGTCTTAAGGGATCATTTTATCAGACAGTGGTAACCTGATTAGTCGCCCTTCCTTACTGCTCTGTTGATGTTTCTATCCAAATAACTGGGCCAAGGTACGAAGAAGTCATAGCAGTTCTCTCTAGCTGAGCTCCTCCAGTCTCCAGGAACTCATGGCCTCTCTACAGATATTCAGTTAAGTGTAATATTTTAGAAAAGAGAATGTAGCATTGACTGGCGCAACAAAAAAGGAAACACAAGGTTGTGAACTAGTTGTAGTATAAATGCTATGTAGATCAAGATATGTAGATATTTTTACTGACGATGAATTAGTGTATGTCAGAAATGGAGAGCATAATGTTCCTGTAAGTCTTAGACAAAAGAAACTAAGAATTTGTATTTGTGCTCTTATGACAATTAGAGATGGGAACTAAAACAGAGTAAAAAACAACTTGGTGCCAAGAAAAATTAAATTCTTCCTTCCTAGAATCCCATGATGACTATTCCAATAGACTTTTATAAGACCTAAAATTTCTAGTTAACCATATGAAAAACTGATTAACATTTTCAACAAGAACAGTGGATATGTAGTCATCGGGAAGAAAGGTAGGAAGAAAAAGAAGATCAGATGGTTTTTCAGGTGCTTCGCCTTCTATTTTGTTTTAATATGATCCCTGCTTGTCTTTAGCTGGACTTGCTGACTTGTGTCTGAAATCTCATAAAGATTACCCAGCAAAGTGTAATATTACAGTTTCTGGGTTGACAGTGAAAGGCGGAAAACCTTTTTTATCTGTTAAACTCTTGTGCTCTATCTCTCCCTAGACACATGGGTGTGGGTCCTGCTGAAACATGGGAAAATGCTCCTTTGATCTAAATTGAAAGTCAGTGGGGGGCTGATGAGCCTTTTACGCCTCCTGCTCCATGTTGCTGTGAACTTAACACTGCTCCCCAAAAGTTTGTTAATTTCAAAAGTCAAACACAGAATGAAAGCGAATGCAAAGGACAAAGAGAGAGCAGCCCTTTGCTCTCAGACCCAGACTTGCATTTTTCTTCTGTCAAGGAGGACAGAGCTCCAATTCTCCAAAAGGAGTCTTTGTACTATGCTTTCTTAGTTTTTTTCTTTAGAGCGGAACTTTTGAACTTTTGCTGTTTGCTTGCAACATAAATATAGTAAATACAAATGAAGCATAGGGAAAAACAATCATGAGATTAAATAAGACCTTCCGTTCATTTGAGGAGATTGTGAATAATTGAGAGAGGGATTGAGAAATACACACATGCACACACCTGAAGTGAAAAGCAAGGTAAATGCAGCAGTTACAATTTATATCTTACCAGGCCCAATTTCCTCTGAACTGCTGCTAAGATTTTATTATTTTTTTACACTAAAACAATCACAATGATAAAGTAAAGATAGCATTTCAAAATGGAAATTTAAATTCATTTATATAAAATCTTTTAAAAAAATGAGAGGAATGTCCATATCTTTTAAACTGTCTTTTCTCCCTTATAAAATCTTAGCTACATTCTAAAATGCAGGGCAGCATGAAAAAAATAGCTTTTGGAGGTCTTTTAATTATAGATCAATAAGTATGTCTGAGTGCAAAATCAATTATTAATTTATGTAAGCTGAAAAAATTGGTATACTTTATAAAGTTGCTTTCTGCTTTCCGACTGATCCATGATTTTTGATAACATATTAAGAGGATAAGGCTTTTTTGAACTACTTCTAATGTCTTACTATGTTGAGAAATGATCACGATGAAAAGAATCTCACAATTAGTTGAGGAGGCTAGACTCAGACATGATATGTAAACGTTAAACAAAAAAAGTATAATAGCTTATCAGGTAGAAATTCTACCAGCTGGTTTTCTAGAGCTTAAATGTTAATATATGACAGCAAACAGTTGAGGCAAAACAGATGGAAACAGTTTTTAACTGTAGCTAAGATGTTCTCATATAAAATCTAAAAATGATTTATCTTTGGTTGAGTAAACTAGTCTTTTCCTTCTTGCGCATATACGATAGAAATAAAGTCATGAAACCATGCAGTAATAAAGGACATGTTTGGTGGTCTAAAAACAAGCTTCAGAGATGAGAACAGCCCAGACACATCTTAATTCGCACTATGCGTAAGTGGCATCAACACTCAAAACTACATGCAGAGTTCAAACAGATTCTCTTTTTTAATCTCTCTTCAAAAGGCAAAGTGCTGATGACAATCAAATATGAATAAACTGAAAATGAATGTGCAATAAAACAAGCGATACACAATTAACCATTTGCTGTTTTACATAACACAAGTAACATGTAAACTGAAGGCAATGCCCTTTCATTCAGGCCTGAAATCGAGCTTCTTTCAGCACCTGGTTCTAGTCACACTAATTTAATATTTCTGAGAACTTAGATTCGTAAAAACCATCCCTCCTAGACATCTTTCCTCAGTCGGTTTGACATAAATCAGTCATTTTTCTCTCCCCTCCCTTGCTAACGGGGCATAGAGACTGAAAACACCTACAGTACAGCTGCTTCTCTCTTGTTCATGGTGAAAACAAGGGCAAACACCAACAGTTGAACAGTGTAACAAAGTAGAACATTTTCAAGAGGAGGAAAGAAAATATTTCCCATTTTGTTTCAGGACAATATCATAGGAGGCAGGATGCTTGGAACTTACATAGCCAGTTTGTTCTAAAAAGAGAAAAATCCTATCTGTCTCTTGGTTCACATTCCTGTTTAGTTCAGTAGATTCTAAAACTCCTAGAAATACTGTAAAAGAACCCATGGTGGCTGCCTTTGCCTGTAATTCTGCACTCAGATATAAAGGTAGGGTTTTCTGTAAGTTCAAAGTGAACTGTTTCTGCATAGTGAATTCCAGGCTAACCGGAGATACATAGCAAACCCTACCTCAAATAAGCAAAGAAAAATACACAAAAACACTTTAGAACCTCCTGTTGTCCTAGAAAAGGAAAAGGAGAGGAAAATAAGATTGATCTTTTCTCTGCATTCTGTTAAAGAAAAGTAAAATTTAGGTCCTTACTTTCTAGCTCAAACAGTATACAGAGAACCACAGAATATCAATCCATTTCTCTGTGATAAAAGAACAAACTTTACATTACTGTTATAGTTTGAGTACCCTTACTATTTGTTTTCACCAATATTTTCTTTTACGCAAAAATCTCTACTCATAGACAGAGAAGTGATGCGATGTAGAGTAACAAAAGCATATTCTTAGTGACTGTGCTGCACAGGCCAGACAGTCATTTCCAGTGATCAATGAACATCTTATATCTGTTCTCTGGCATGGATGATAAACTTTCAGTAGGAAAGACAGAAAATTTTGCATGGCCACAAGAAAGCAAAAGAATCTGTGTCAAAAGAGAGATAGGACATATTTTGAATGTACAAATATATTCAAGCTCAAACCCAAAATAAAATGTGTGTCTGAATATGTAAGACAAACCAGAGACAGCAGATACAGGCATGGAAGGAGTGAGTCTCAAAAATGATTGTTTAGTAAAAGGAATTGATTTTGAGCAAATAGAAGTCGTTCAGTTCCCTTAACTGTTGAAATATAAAGGAATTTGGGAAATGAATGGAAAAGCGTGTTGAAAATCTTTGAATGAAATGAATAGGCTTTTTATACATTTAGGTACCTACACAAAGTGTTCCCAAAGTCAGGTCATATACTCTACGTATTTAAAGCTTGAGAAATGCAAGTACATATTTAGCTTATTTTAGCTGTTAATCTCTTATATACTTAATAGCATTTCAACATCTGTCATGGGTATTATTAGAAATATAGTTTGTTTTGCATTAGGCATTAGCCTTCTTTCAGGCATCTGCTGCCATACTTGAATACTATGTTGATTTGGGCAGGTTATTGTCATATCTGTAATAAAAACTTTTTTGGTTTGTTTGAAGTATATATAACTGAATCCCCAACTATATTACTGAGAAACAAGATGTTTTCTATGATAAAGTATTTAAATAATGAAAGACCATGATCATCTTGTGAGTATAACTTCATAGGCCATTTTTATAGAGATATCAAAGTTCATCATGTAAGATATCCTAAAAGATACCGTAACATTTTTATTACTATTCAGATTCAAATATTAGAACTGAAGAATTTTTTTGTTTAACTTTAAACACAGTCTGATAAAATGTCTAGAGATAATTAAATATAATACTCAATTATCATGCCTGATAATCAGCAGTGGGTCACAGCAGTGTTTACCAAAGAATAATTATAAGATTTAACAAAAGTGGAATTGTTTTGATTTGTTTCTTCTCTATGAGCTGTCTGTAAAGTGAATACATTTGCCTTTCAATAATGGGATAACTTCAGCAATTAATCTTTTGTTTCTTAAATTTTAAAGAGTTTGCTCTTCTGCAATTTCATACATGCATAATGTGCACTTTGAGATATATATTCCCGAGTCTACCTCTCACTTCTTTATCCACCTCCTCCAGCTTTGTCCTGCACCTAAGCAAAATTGGGCTTAAAACTAAATAATTTTTAAAGTTCACAAAAAGTATTATGAAGGAGTTGGTATTAGAAATTAAAGTGAATTCATATTTGAAAAATAAAAAAATAACCAATTAAAATCTTAGTAATTTAAAGATTTAAAAGATGATTACTTGAAAACATCTTCAAATTAAAATTTTAGAAACAATTAAATACAAGTTTTGAAACCATTGATGTTAGCTTTTATTAGAGGCTTATTATTATTAATGCTATTAGTGGTAGAAGCAGTCATAGGGATATGTTTAAATATCCTATCTATTACTGTGATATGTATAACCTAGTAATTTTTAAATGGGTTTTAGCTCCTCCAGATAGAACAATGATAATTAAATTATATTAGAAATAAATGAAAAAGAAAGGAAACCCAGGCAAAATAATTAATTTAACACACAGTTATTCCTGCATAAATTGAAAACCAAGGGGAAATAAAAGCATAATATAAAAAGCATCAAGTTTTGCCTAGCTATCATTCACCTGGACACACTCCTGTTTTCTTGAATTTCCGGGAACACGGGTGAGTTATTCCCAATGCCTTAATTAGGCTTACAAAAGATTTATGAATATCTTTCATGTTATTCTTTCAAGTGAATATTCTTTACATACCCATTTTTACTCACATATGAAATTTTAATAGCTAATTGTTGCATGATACAATACTGTGTGGTCTAGAAATCTAGCTTTCTATTTAGTTAAGTAGGTATATGGGTTAGAGCTCAGACATTGTCTAGGAATGGCTGCCAACTAGACTATCAATCTCACATATCAATTGTCTCAATGAAGCTGTCGAGATAATGGAGGTTCAAAATGGTGTCTGCTGATAGCAGACAATACTGGCTTTTTGTTATAAGACATTTAAAACTGCAGCCAGACAATATCAGCAGAGGCATGCTCAGACGCTGTCAGGGAAATCCAAAATCACTCCTTTATAAGCAGCGTCTCATCTTCCTAAGGAGGGAAAATTAAAGACACAGAGTTTTACACCATTGAACATGGAAACAAGGTCATTGATATCACTTTCTGATTAGTTTGTATGCGATCATTATATTTTGTTCTACACACTTTAATGATACTGTCTAGGAAAGGGATGGTAGTTTACTCACCTGAAACTATCGTAAAGCATGTCATCATTAGAGACTGGCTAGCACATTTTAAATGCACAGACATGCACATACTTCCACCTCCTCTTTCACACACGCAGGAGCACGCGCGCGTGCACGCGCAAACACACACACACACACACACACACACACACACACACAGACTCATTTGGGCCATGTCAATGGCCATCATGAAATTGTTTGAGGCTCATGGGCTTTGTGTGTCTGCTGGCTTTTGTCCAGCACTTAAAAGAGAAGTCAGTCATTAACAGAATCCCCTTCTGCTGAGAGGAGTCTTTGTGAAGCTTCCAGTTGCAACTACAGCATCCTGTGATATTAAGCAAAAGGTACAATGGAGAGACTATAAAAGAGCATCCATATGCCACAGACACTATGAATTGTGTGAAATTAGCTTCTGTTGGAAGTCTTTCTTTGCATATCTTTCCCCATGCTATCAAGTCCATCCAGGCCTAAGGCTTATGGACTTTAAACTGAGACATTTTTTTCTACTTATCAACTTACAAATTCTTTAGTGGGAAAATTGTGACAGCACATTCTTTGAAGACATCAGTAGAGTGGTTGTAACAGAATATTGTTTGATCGCAATATAAAACCTGTTTTTGTCACTTAATTACTCTTGCTATGAAAGATGAAGGTAATAAATGTGACAAAATAATAATTAGTACAATTAGCAACATGTACTGAGTGACTTAGCAGTGCTTCCCTAAATGTACTTTACTCCTGAATTCAAAGGGAATTTTAAAGCTTTTGCATTTCTGTTTTATTGTGGTTTTAATTTTTAAGGTATTTTTTTTCTTTTTCCTTTCCCAATCTAATTTAACACAGGAGAGTATCCTCATGTTTAAAAATATGCTTTTTGGGAGGAATAGTTAGCAATTCTGTGGGATCATTATCAGTATTATCAAGATTATAGGTATTTGGAAAATATAATTTCTAGCAAAGCAAGTTATAAAGCAGATTAAAATTGTTTTGATTAGAAACCTGTATCATGTACTAGGAAAGAAACTAATGCTAGCCCTGCAACCATCAATGACAATCACCGAATCATGAGGTAGCTCAAAGTACAACCACACTAAAGTGATTTCTAATTATGGTTCTATTTTGCAAGTATTTGTATATACTTACATATATGTGTAATGTTATCTTGATAGGTATGTTAATTACATCAGAAACTCTAAAGGGCACACACAATGGCTACTCTATACAATGCATTAATATCCCAACTTGGTCCACAGTACATGATACACGTTACCTGTGACTTTATGGTCATGTTTTATATAAAGAACTTTTCATATCTTAATTGAAACTACGCATACTCTTTGTAGGTACAGTGTTTTGACTACATGATATTAATACAATGTTTAATTTGTGTCTAAATGCTTACAAGATTGGACATTTTAATTCCAGTTCTGGCTCTTATGATAAAGCATTCAGTTCATTTAAGAATGTTATTATAGCCCTCCAGAGCTCAGGCTGATGATAGCTGAAGCTGCTTCAGGCTTTCTAAAGAGCTCCTTCAACTCCTCAGTCACACTTCGCATGGTATTATCTGTTTGCTTTTTAGGACTCTGACTGCTGGAAGGAGTAATTATCTGTCTCTTATCTTCCAAATAAAATCATCAGGTTTTGTGTTATATTTTATAGTTCTTTCTATTAACATTTTAGCTCTTTTTCTTTAAAATGCTAAATGGTAGATATTTTGTGACAACTTTCAAGCTGCTAAATATTAGTAATTTTTAAGTTTCATTTGTATAACTGTTTCTGACTAATATAGTGAAATGAGGAAGATAACAATAACAACAATTAGAGGAGTATGCATTCTATGCAAAAAAATGTGACAACTACATTTCTTGTATTTCTGATAGACATTGTAATTTGAGGTCAAACTGCTAATCCTCAATTGAGTTTTTTATACACTTTTAACAATATTTAATGTTACAAACTTAAAGCTTTCAAGGTATACACTTTTAGAAAAATTCAATTAAAGAATTTCACATAACACATTATTTTCAGCTAAAAATTGTGAATTTGCATGTTTATATTATCCTTTGAACTAAGATTACCCACCAAAAATTGGGTTTGGAAGGGAGAACACAGGTTGGTGTTACAGATTTGCCAACGATCCCTGAGCACAAGGATTCAATAAGCTGAAATGAAAATATTGAGTTAAACTATTCTTGTATTATTTAAAAGAAACTGTCATTTTAAAAATGAAATAAAATATCGAAACCTTGCCTAATAACTGTTATTTATAATGGAAAACTAAAAATCTGACACTAGAGATGCATAGGATGCAATGATAAAAAGTATTAAAATGATAATCAAGAAAAATGCATGTTTGTAAAAATGTGTATTAAGATATGAAACATTTTTATGTGTGTATGTATAGTATAACAAATATTATTCTAAGTTCAAAAGAAATTAATTACTGTAAACAAATTAAAAAGTCAATATTATTATGTAAAATGTATGTCTAAATGAGTCAAAAAGGTAACATGGTTAACTTTCAGCTTCATATTGTAGAATATCTGATATAGATTCTCCAATATGAAGCTCAAAGTTAACCATGTGATCTTTTGAAAATATTGTCATCGTTAAAATCTCAGAACCCTAGGTAACTATAAGTATTAAGAATTATTTTGATGTAGTTTTAATTCTAAATTACTATTTTCAAATCAATCTATGCCTCTTTCCTGCATGTTTATCAGCTGGCATGTTTTCAAATGGGCCTACAAGACCATGAGACTTCATTTTCAAAAAGTAAGTACAGGCTTTCAGTGTCATTGTTCTCAGATAATTTTTCATAAATACTTTTTCAATTTCCTAAATGGCTACTTTTTAAAAAATAAAAGTATAGGAAATCACATCTACTGTAAAACAAAAAAGAAAGAAAAGAAAAAAGAATGAAAAGAAAGAAGAGGAAAGGACCAAAAAAATTACCAAAATTGGAATAAACTTTCCTCATTTTGAGTCATCTCGTAGATATATCGCTGAGAAAACTTCTATGGAACCATAAAGAACCAGTATTTTAAAAAATCTCTTTCAAACACCAAAAAAACTGATGGTTTGGAACAACAATTACTATGTTTTTAAAGCTGCCCTGAAAAAGAAACAGTGAATTAAAGACAGCAATACATGTAGGGCAAATCAATGCATTAAAACAAATAGACAAAAATAAACCAAGAACATCAACAGCACTAATGTGATTCTGTAGCCCTTTGGGGACTTCACGATGTTTCTCCCATCAATACAAACTGCTCCTTTTTACTTTATATTTAAACGTCCATTTGTTGCTATTGCTCTTATAATGGATGTTGTTATGATACCATCTCAGGGAAGTGAGATGAAAAGTCAAGCACTTGATTTGTTATTGGAAGTTTTAAGTAGCAATCAACATTCTGCCACTCACTTGGCATGTGGAAACCTGAAATGCTCTGAGTCTTGGAATATCTTTTTAGTGGACATTAAACTTTTACCAAAATCTCCTTGTGTTCTAAGAGTTAAAAAATTTGTTCTTGGGGGTACACTTTGAAACTGCCAAGTGTTAAGATAATGCTTTCTTTCCTTTTCTTTTCTTTTTAGTAAGTAATGGAATCTACTGTGAAAGGGTGCAGAATGTAAATGATATTTCAAGTTGGAAAGGAAGGACACATAGTTCTCTATTTAAAGCTGAAGTCAAGTGGACTTGCCTGAGACTGAACTAGTGAAGCATTTCGCACAGAAATTGAGTGCTTTGGACTGCATATAAGTACTTTAAAATGCTTCTAAATAAATGCTTCCCTATCATCCAGTTCATGGGATGGAATTCTATGAAATGACACTTCACACTAATAGCTAAATTATTGACCACTGTTAATGTGTTCCTCAATACAAAATGGATTTAAAGATTTTTAGAATAACATTGTTAGGTAATAATTTAAATAAAATGCCACTTTGAAGACATCAGCTCTGTGTACAGAATAGAAATATAACAAATTCTATTCACTCATTCACTTAGTAAAATTTCATAAGTCCACACTGTAAAGTATGTACTAGGATCCCTGAATATATCCACCACATTATAGGAAACAAATGAGGTATTCCAAGGAATACATGCAGCAAGATCACTCTGAGGAATGAGAAATCAGAACTATGATTTCTGTAGCAAAGCAACTAGGAATGCTCTTTAAAACATTCATGCAAATGCACACAAAAATTGATTTACATACCACCTTTTTCTGAAATACTCTTTATTAGCCTGATTAATAATTTGAGCATTCTATAACTTTGTTATTGTGTATGAGCAACCCTAATTCTAGAAATTAATGAAAGAAAGATTATCTGTTAATGATTCATTGGCTAGAGACATGGATAAAAAATTCCAACATATAATACAATTAATCTTGGTTTTCAACTTTGGATTTAGGATTGATATGAGATCAACTTCTGGCAAATGCTGTGAATGAGTTTCTGGTGATGTAGTTGAGGTGGGAAGACTCGCCATATTTATGGATTACACCTTTCCATTAACTAAGAACCAAGACTAGTACAAGTTTAAAAGACAAGAGCAAGTTTCATCTTTCTCTGCTTCCTTATGGTGGATACAATTTCACGAGTTGCCCACGTTCCTGCTAACATGACTTCCAAGCGATGGTAGACTTTATCTCTCAAATTGTGAGCCAAAATCAACTCTTCCTTCCGTAAGTTGTTTTTCTTGAGTATTTTGTCAGAGCAACAGGCATGTGACTAATACACTCTGTAAGTATGATGAGTTTGGTCTCCAGCACTCACTTAAAAAGTTGGCTGTGATACCTGCTAGCAATTCCATAAATGGGTAGACACAGTTAATTATCTATACTGTATTTTGTAGTAAACCTGGGCAATGTGTTAGGCCAGTGAGAAAGCCTGTCTTTAAAACAAAGTGGATAGTGATCCTGAGGAAGGACACCACAGGGTTGACTCTGATCTCCACACATGCCCACACATGTATATGCACATACATGTACAGGTATACTCATGAATATAATAATGCATGCATGCATATATGTATGCATGCATCTAAACACGTATACATATGTATACACAAATTTTAAAAAATGAAGATTCTTTGAAATTCACATTCTATCCTGAAGCTATTGCATGATCTCTCCTGTATCATCTTCTAAGGAATAAGGTATTAGCCCCAGGGCCTCCGGTAGAGCAACCAACACTCTATTTTGAGTTATAATCAAATTTCTCTTGATACTATTTATTTTGCCATGATTTTTTCACTATGTTGTTCAAACTACTATTAAACTTGAAATCCTTCTGCCTCAATAGTAGATGGAATAAAATGTATGTGCCTATAGGCCAAAAAATAACCATTTTTAAAGAATCATTTCCCCTGAACTGCATTATACTAAGGGTATAATATGCAAAACCCAAGTAAATTAATAGATCTCAGTGTGTGTGTGTGTGTGTGTGTAGCAAGGTTTCATGTGTAACTTTGACTAATTTTTATGTAAACTAGTCTATCCTTGAATTCTTAGAATTCCACTTGCCTTTGCTTCCAGAATGTTAGGATTAAAGAAATTTACCAACTTACATGTCTATTTTTAAACATATGTACAGAAAAATATAAAAAGATATCTATCTATGGAACTAGAATCCTAAAATTTGATTTGATCATAGATTATGCCAAGGTTTTGCAAATGAGACTTACAGCCAGAAAAAGATATTCTGAAAATATTGAAAACCGAAAAAAAAGTTGTGAGTCTACCAGTTTATATTATTACACTTAATATATAAAAACTTACAATTACTAGATCATTTAACCAAAAATTAAGAAAATGTTCAGGTAGTATTATTTAAATCCAAAGTTGCTTAACTCCAAAGGTCTTAATATTTTCACTCTAAGGTTCTCTAAAAGCAAAGTTAAATAAATTTGTGACTACAAAACTTTAAGATAAAAGTTTCTTTAAATTTAATTTACACAAGTAACAAAATTTTATTTAATAAATGAATAGTGGATGTTTCAGGATTTGTGATATATTCATGGACTCACAATATTTCAGAGAACATAAATATTATTAATTCTAATTATAATATTATTTTAATATCTAAGAGTTTAATGGAAATATGCTAAAATAATTTTCTCCTCTAGAATTTATTTCCTATATTTATGTATAAATTTATTGTATTTTCATTTTATGTATTATATTTTCTGAGTTTATTTTTAACTGTATTTTTGTCCACTTAGAATAAAAATTCAAAATTAATTACTAGCATCCATAGGAAAGCTAAATCTAATACCAAATACCATATTTTTGCCTATTGCGATTGAAATTAATTGGTGTACATTTGTTTTGTGTACAAATATGCACATTGCTTTTCAGTGTTTTGAAACATGAGATAAATTAAATTAATATTGTCCTGTGTTCCACAAAGTAGATTTCTATATTTTTTTCATTTCTTTGATATGTGGAAGTTAAATTATTCTATGTGTTTGTAAATCTTATTCCAGATTTTTACTATGCCCCAATATAATGGAATCCAAATTTGCTGAGCTGTAGTGTGTGCTTGATAAGTTTTCCTTCACTCATTAAGTGTTCCAGTTTCATTGAACAGAAAGACTAATCCACCATCTCTTTCTGAGGAACCAGGGTAACAGCTCATTTATTTTGATGGGAATAACATTGCAGACTTGTTCTGTTTACCATTTCTTAACCCTGCTCTGAATTCCTGGCCCTTTATCTGACATCCACAAGACAAGCATTCATTTGGAAATTAATCCACTGGAACCAATTTGTATCAGATGTGAGGCTCTTGGAGGTACTAGTCAAATCATTGGCCTGGGACAAAAATATCTGCTATCAATGCTATTGCCAGTCAAATGAAATAATGTAGGTATCTCCTTGTATACATTATTTTTTTCTTCCTTTTTTTGTGAAATGGGATATCTAAAATACTTGATGGGGACAGTGTCTTGAGTTCTATAATAGGCTTTGGAAATAGGATGATTTTAAGCCTTAAGACTTTGTTTTCCATATTCCCTTTAATATAAGTGTAATATTTGATCAACAGAGAAGAGTGTTACAGTACTCTACTACTTGCTCAGTAAGGATTTAAACAAACTGAGAATGAAATTATGTCAGACACTTTTAGAAACACATGTGTTAAAAAGACTTGGCGATCGTATTGGGAAACCAGTGCTTCTCCCGGCACTGATAATTCATGCATAAATACTTGACCTAATAAAAGGAAGGCTTTTCATCCATCCGAGAAGCATTGCCCTGGAAAGAGCTACCTTTTCTATTTTCTCATAATCCAGACCCTGCAGCAGAAAGTAATTATCATAAGATGCTTGCAGTGCTTTAGGTGAACTGCTTTTTCCTTAACAGCACTGGATAGCATTGATGACAATTTTTATATAAATGATCAAGAATGACTTGTATTTTTTTGTAAAAAGCTCATAATAATAATTTGTAGACAAAATGCTATTGCAGAATTTGTTTCTATCAATGAATTTATAAATAAAATTACTAGCATACATAATACATGCTAATCAAGGCCTTTCATTATATCATTCTGACATGCTAATATATCTTGCTTTAATCACGTCTTCATTCTCTCCTACCTTACCAACCCTAGCCCAGAACTCAATATACCCTTATTTCTTTATAAATGAAACAAAAGATGCCCATGCAGAGTGAGTGAATGACAACTCTGCAAAACCACGAAGCCAATTAAACTAGGGAGTAATAGGCGGTGCTGTATGTTAAAATACACACGTAGACCCCAGACAAACACTGACTCTACTTCAAAGGGACAGTCAGATTTGTGATATACATTATATCATACTGATTATTAAATTGACTTTTTTCCAATTATTTATTTAACAATCATAAAGATATGCTTTTGAATTGTTGTGCTTTCATATCGGGCATGACCATTCCCATCCTGAAACAGAGCAGCGGAGATGACTGGATAGACTTCTCATGAAACTAGGAAGGTCGATATTCAATCACGGAACTTATGAGGGTTCCTAGAACTCAGAAAATCTACATGAAACTCTTGGTAGACATTCACAAGCTCCACTCTTTTCCACAATTATAACCAATCAACTTGGGAGGGATTTCTGAGTGTTTTGACTGTCTAAATTAGGTTTAGCTACTTGAGAGTCTCTGGCAATCTGGCAGGCAACAACAGCAATAATAATAGCACCCCAAAACTTCATTGATTCACCCATACAAATTGAGAGGAATAGAATCCTTTCCTTGGTCTGCCTTTGTCTTCTCTACTGAAAACAAATAGGAGTTTTCATATCTATATAGGAAGAACCAGGTGATGTTACTGCATATAAACAAATTAAATATCTATATAATGATCTATAATAATGCTAATTATATGATGAAACAGAGAGATATGTTTGTTAGGATACTGTACAATTAAATTTCCTTCCATATTTTATGACATTTTATTTTGTTGTGTTCTATTTTAAATGATTCATGAAACAGAAAGGTTCAGAAATTTTTGTCTTAAAAATAATAAATATGAATCAACACATTGTGACATGTATTGGTATAATTCATTACTGCATTTAGCCTTGACCATAATTTCCCCAAGATCCTGGAAAGATTTATTCTGTCTCTTTAAACAAAATGTTTAAACTCCTTGGAGTCTAGAAACAGGAAAGCTTTCACTTTAGCAGAGCAGCCCGTGATGAACTGTTGAACGTCATTTGCTTAGTCAGAGCACAGAGACATGTAGGCAATAAAAAAAAAATCTTTGAGCATGTTTGTAAAACATAAATGCTTAAGCAGTTTTTCCTGGTCTCAGCTAGTGAAGTAGATGGAATTCAATCTTGAATAACATGATGAATGAAGTGAAAATAGCCATCACTTTATTATTCCTCAAGTAGGCTACAAAAACCATTGCTTATATATGCATAAAGGCCAAAGTTTTATTATTCGGCATGACACAATCATATTTTAAAACTCTATTAGGAGGCAATTAAATACAAAGCTTGGTAAATGGAAATATTGAAAGGAAACTAAAATCAAGCACGGTGTGTGGAATTAACACTACAGTCAAGGAAATTTGACCTACAATATATAAAATGCAAATTGAAAGACTGACTTTAAACTCTTCTCTCTCAAGTGTCTCAACTCTTCCATTTGCTGACATTTCAATTGGTTTTAGATAATGCACAACTTTGTTTTAAACACCTGTGTTGACGTGTTTTACTTGAATTATAAAGCTACTCTTTTAGGATCAATATGATGCTTTGAAAAACCAATTCAACTGAAGACACAATTTCATGTTTATATCTGTATTGTTACTGTGAAACTGACAGAACATATATGAATGTTACATTACTTAAAAAGTTAGCTATGAGAAACAATTTATAAACATATTACTGAAAAGGCTCCAAAATATTTTCTAAAATATAGAAATCTTTATTTTAAAAAGGCAGAGCCAATATGTAACTTCTGCCAGGTCAGTGTTGATGGTGCTATAGGAAAGATACATTTTATCAAGAGGAACTCATCCTTCAGAAAGGTCTTCCTGTCCACAATTTTGCTGTAACAGAAGTGGAACTTTAAAAGTATAGCCACGAGGCACCAATGTCTCTGTTCAGACTTTGCTAAATAAATGACTCTGACATGAATTTTTATGAATAAATTCCAAGAGATCAATTTGATAACTTAATGTCCTAGTCTCTGGTTAAGCCCTTATTTTGGATTTCTCAAATTAATAGTCCATTCATTTACTTGGGCATGCTAATAACTGCATGCTCTGAAATGGAAAAGAGACTTAAAATGAAGTGACCCAGTCCTCACAGGACCCTTAGAATCTTCTTAGGAGAGCAGAACCCCAAATATGACTACAATGAACACAGTATTTTTCATAAAAGATTAATTGACTTCATATAACTCTTTACGCAAACCCAAGATGATAGTCATCTGCAATTGTTTCTAGTATTTTTGTCATTTATGTATCTGATGAAGGGCATTTGAGAAATCTAAAGAAAACAAATTAATGCTATGACATCTTCCTCTTAAATATAAAATACCAATTTTGGGCTTTAATCTTAAAATATATTACACATAAGCATTTCCCTAATGGAATTTCATTACTTAGAAGTTCTCAAAATGTAATGTATTAAAAAGAAATGGAATCAATGTTTTACACTCAGTAAGAAATTCTTGCTTTTGCATTTTATAAGTAGGAAGATGACTGAGTCTTAACTTTAAGAATTATAAATAACATTCTACTTTATTTAACCTATAACTTAATATTCTTATTAGAATAGTTCTACCTATAAATTTTGCCCTAAGAAAACTGAAGCAAGAATTTTGGACTCCAGCCTTAGCTTAATAGCAAGCCATCAAATCTGAATAAACATGGTAGAGATAAAGGAAGAAAAATAAAAAGACTTTCAAGTTCAAAATGCAATTAGTACTTTTTCAGTAGATATTTTATTTGCATAATTATCCATTAAGATTTTGAAAGCAATCAAGTGGCTCACAGTTAATGAAGTGGCCAATGAATTTTTTAGATAAATGTATTACCTTCAATGTTTAAATCTTAATAAGTTTAATTATTAATAAACATTCACTTTTTGGTAGATAATTTAATTCATTTAGTATCTTATAGATAAGTTACACAGTACCAAAGAGTAGAAAATCATTGTAAAACATAAAGATGATCAATAAAGTTATTTTCAACCTAAGATAAACTCATTAATAAATTACATGTGAATAAACTTGAATTTCAGAATGCATGGTTTCTAAACTATAATCTTTGTAATACTAGACTGATATATGTATATATTTCATTTATATATAATTACATTTCAAACATAAAAGAATTGAAGAAACTATACAGAAAGAAAGAGGAAAGAAAGTAGGAAAGGGAAAAGATTTAAGGAAAAAAAGATGGATCCACATCTTTTAGAAAGTCTCACTCAGAAAACAAGCAGCAAGTATGCCAAGGGATCTCAGATTCTCTAGTGTAAAATAACTACAATCTCCTGATTAGATCAGCAAAATAATACACATGGACGGACAGTTTATTACATTTACATAATTTCACACTTGTCTGCAGACATCATTTTTAAATTTAATCTCTAGTCTTTCTTTTTCCCAACCCACCAAACTTAAAAATCTGTATATTTAATTAGAAAATCAAACAAGAGTTAGTTCCAGGACAGGCACCAAAGCAACAGAGAAACCTTGTCTCAAAAAAAAAAAAACAAAACAAAAAAGATTGTATCTCTCTTTGGGCCTACTGAATTCTACATTGCCATCTAGTTACTTTAAATCACAGTGCAGTTCAACATCCATCTTTAATCATACTGTTTGAATGAAGGATCCCATTTCTCACAGAACATTATTTACATGATTTAAGATAAGAAGATTCCCATCAATATTTCCTCTACCAAAGAATATAATTCGTGTGTATAGTGAAGTACACACCACCTCTCAGGATCCCTCAAGAGTAAGAGGTAGATAGAGCCCATGCAGATGAATACACCAAGACACAAACGAAGATTACCACTGCAGAGCCGTTCATGAAATGTGGTTTTATTCTTAATTACAAGAGAAGTTGTTTAGAAAGCTTTGAAAACAACAGGCAAAAATGACATACAGTATGTAAAACTAAAAAAAAAAAATTGCTGAGCTTCTAAAGCTTTCTTTATAAATGAGTTAAAACAAGAACTCAAAAACAAAATTTTAAAATTATAGATATGTAAATGATTTCCAAATGGAAGTTTTGTCTAGATATCAATAGCCCTATATATAACTGAATCGTGTATCCACTATATATCATCGCCAGCACTCAGTGGGGAGAAAATGCAGCCGGACAGGATAAAGACTCAGCAAAACAGTCAGACCTTGCTTAGCTATTAAATGGGTCACGTTAACATGAACAAGTACTTTTAGCACTCAGGGACCCTGGCTCAGCAGTTTCATTTTTGTTTTTAGATAATGCTAAATTAAGTAAGATATCTAGCATCTCAGAGGATAATACAGAAATTATAATTCAAAGTCACTTTTAACTTTAAATACTATCCTATTTAGAAATAGCAAATTTTCACTTAATACAGAAGATGAAACAACAGACATGGAACCAAACAAAGCAGAGTGTGTCCTTACACAATCAGGGCACTTAATAATCTTCATAACAATGGAGTGTTTCAAGCTCAGGCAATGTTACAAAAAAAAAAGCAGAAAAAATTTTAGAGCTGTACTCCTGATGAGAATAGCATAGCAAGAATTAAAATTAATAGGTTTTGATGAATTTTATTACTTCAAAATGGTGAGTATATAGATGAATATGCTATTATATTAAATTTTTGAAAATGATCTTTGCTGGGAAACAAATTTTTGAGCAAATTTAATTGAAGGCTTACAAGTTATTAAGAAATTTACCTGTAGGTTAAAATTAACTTATTTATTCATTGATTATTTTTCTGCCAACACAACAGCATAATTATCAATATTTTATAATGAGAAATGAGTATACAAAGAAATGAATTTATGGCTGGCTTTAGAGACATAAAGGATGGCTTCAGGTCCCAGGAACAGCTTTGATACCAGCAGGAAAATAAGTCTGATTCTCTTCAGCAGTGATCCCTAGTGCTGTGCTGTTTCTGTGCTGCTGAGCTTCTAGTCTTCATTTCCTGGGGAAATTCTCTTTTGATTCACAAAACAATGAAATTCAGAGAGAAGTAGTTAAACTTGTACTTTAACCACTGCTCGGAGAGAAACTGATTGGTAGTCTAGCCCTATTTTTATGTAACCTATAATTGGAGAAAACAATTCCATTTTCAGGGTCTAGGGGGCAATATGCAAATCAGAATTCATCTTCACAATGGAGTTTTTGATTTCTTTCTTTGTAACCTATCTTTATTTGTGAGCTCCTTACTTGACAGAGGGTTCAATAACCCCACTTCTCCGGTGCTTTTACAAAGACCAAGAGAAAAGATTTCTTTACAGGCTGGTAGTCACAAGTGAGCAGTTTCAGAGGTCCTCTAATGAGGCAATCCATAATAGTTTTCCTAACTGAGTTGCTTCTCCAGCCATAGGGAACAAAAGTAATCTCATAGCCTGTTTTAAGGAGAAACATGTGCTGCATACACACACACACACACACACACACACACACACACACACACACACACGCACAATCCATGCCCTAAAAGACAGTCAATAAGTACCTATATGATGTGATCAATCCATAAAACTATCTTGAATAAAAATCTCATACATTCATTGAGGTGTTATCTGTTCAGTATGGACCTCAAAGAGTTATAGTTTTTTAATTTTTTATAAATATATGTGAATATTATAATTAGGCTAAAATTATTTTGTAAAGGGAGATTATGTTCAGATAAAAATATATGGCTCCATTTCTAATTATCTAATTATGGTTTTAATTTATTTGTGATATATATATTACTATATGCATATATATGCATTATGTGCATATATATTATACCTTTACAAATATCATTTCCATATGCTAAATATTACAATGAAAATACTAATTTCCTTCACATTTGCTAGAAAAAAATTCACCTGGATTATTTACTGCATATGACTAGAATGTTTTCTGATATTTTTTTCCTCCCTTATGTGGATAGCAAGCATTATGACTAAAACTCAGTGATCATTCTTTCATCTTATGTGAAACGATGCTGAATAATAGGCGGTGACTGTGTCACTAGCATGAACAAAATGAAAAAATAAGATACATTAGCAATCTTGGGGCTGAATTTGTTTTTAATAAATATTAATTGTGTACTTATTAACAGCTGTGAAAAATGATTTCTAAAGACATATGTTATGATCCTTTCAAGGCCCTGACACCAGGATCACAAGACTGGGTTCTGTTATTTGTATTTCTGTACATAAGCCAGATATTGCTTTACATATGCAAAACGCCAGGCATTTCTACTCAACCCCCACTCAAGGCATGCCACCTACCTAGTGCTCCTCCCAATTAGAAAAACAAACTCTAACTGTAAACATAGTATAACAAGGCCTTTGGAACAGGAAATGACTTTTGAATTCAACTGCTTACAGCTATCCTATAACTTGTGGGTAAAAGTATATGCTTCAAGTGTCAATTTATGTAAATTAAGTGAGTCTTATTTTTGCCAAAATCTTTGACCATATTCCAAATGAGGTCCTTCGGCCAGATATTTCCAAGCCATCTGCTTTCCTCTGCCACAGCTCCGGCTGTTTTAGCATGGCTCACTGAATGGTACCTTCTTTGGCTGTACCATAGAAGTACAGTGCTGGCTAGGGTATGAAGATGCATTTTAAAATTATCTTTGAAATGTTTAAAAGGAATTATTGTACGGCCCACAGTAATTCACTTATTGAGACCATGTCCAAAGTCAATGAAACAGTGTGTTAAAAGAGAGCTGCTTGCTCACAATCTTTGTGGAGAGGAAATAGAAAGACCCAAGTATCTATCAGTTGATGAATGGATAAAGGAAATATTATGGTTACACACAACAAAGCATTGATCACCATACAAGAATAAAATCCTATCATGTGTGACACCATGACCGAAAACTGGAGATCATTGTATAAAATCTGCCAGCCACAGAGTGACAAGTAGCAGCTCATGATTCAATTTGTTTGTGTAGAAAAGATGTTAACAACTGGGCAGGTCAGGGCAGGGAGTGACAGAGAAAAGCTGGTGAATGGGCACAAGGTTAATTTGATAGGAACCAGAAATCCAGGTGTGCATTGAGCAGCCTATGACTATTGATGGCAATGACTACACATTCCAAATGAATGAAGAAAAGGACTTTCAGTTTTACCAAGAGTTAAGCGATAAAATGTCTGAAAAGTTAGAAGATTACTTTATTATATATTACAGAATGTGTACATGTACCAAAACATCACAGTTCTTCATAAATATGTCCAATTTATGTGGTTTTGTGTAAATTAAAATAAAGGCAAGTTCCAAAACACCTGTGAGAAGGTAGAATGAATCTGAAATTTCTATTGTATTCAGTGTCAATTACTAGATCTTGTATCTCTCTATTTGTCAACAAACAAGTTTTCAAGTTTCACAAACATTGAGTCTTTCAGTTGCCTATTTTCTCCAAAAGTAAATATATATATCCTGTTCAGGTCACATAATGTTACACGTACATATATATTTTTAGGGAATATATTTGAGAAGAATATTTCTGTTCTTATCATTCTTTAATTGCTTCTAGTTCTTTTTGTTTGTTTGTTTGTTTTTTGTCTAGCATGGAGGCCTCAGTGTGTTTCACCCTTCCATGTTAACAGGACTGTTGGAATCATTCTTGTTCAACCTGTTTGGTCAGTCAAGTTGAGCCTGCATGAGTATGGCTACTGACATTCCTAATAGAAACAATCTTACAGCAAACTCCCTATCTAGCTCTTCTTATCTTCCACAATGATCCCTAAACCTTAGGTATAGTTGTGTTGTTGGCTTATCAGTTGGAATGGGGCTCAGTCTCTCTGTATTTTATAATTGTGTCTCTCTGTCGCAAAGATAAGCTTCCCTGATGAGAGGTGAGAACTACTTTTCTCTGCAGTTATAAGAACAAATATTTAGAACAAGGTAAAAAATTATTCTGGTTCAGTGAAATGGTTGTATGTTCTTCTCCAGTATCCATGGCTTTACTAGCTCTTGGTAGTTGGCAAAATTTCCAGTACAATAGTAGTATTTTTTGAGGCAGGTCTTGTCTCTGTAACAGCCTTGGGTATTCTGGAACCCACTTTGTAGAGAAGATTAGCCTTTTCATTGTCACAAAAGTACAAAACAAAACCAAACTTTCTTGCGTCAAAATATATTATTTCTGCCATATGCTTATCTCTGTAAATACCCTCCCCAGTTTACACCTTTCACAGTTTGTAACACATTGCATGTTCATTTTAAATCCCTTCATCTTTGCTTCTTCAAAAAGCATCTAGTGAGAACTTCACAATCAAAGTTCATCAAATTTTCTCCAAAGGCTGAGATAAGTTTTAGATTTAAGTTTTAAACCATGGATTTCTTTTTGCCAAAATAGTTAATTGTGATTTGTTTTTACTTTACATCTGGAAAAATCCCTAATCAGCAATGGAAAAACAACAGAAGATTAATTGGAGACATGAAAGATAATATGGTGTTTATATAGATTGTACTTGTTATATTATTTATCCATGTCTCCTATTTTAATATGTGACTATACACATTAGGTTTTCTTTCTGTTTTTTGTGATAATTCCATTATTTGGCACACAATAGCCATTTACCAGCTGTGAATTAATACAAAGAAAAATGGATGATATCCAATTCTGAATCCAAACAATCAACATAACTAACATTTTAAGTTATAACTGGAGAATTGTATTAAGAGATAGATTAAAGAAGTCTACCAAAGTTTATACTAAGTATAAATACAATTTCATGTTTAATTATATAAGAATAAAACATTATTTTTGTTAATTGTGTATATGTATTTCTAAATGAGGCACATATTATGTTGATGTCTTTGTCCAAAACCACAGCCTAGCAAAAGATAACATGTAAACATCCTATTTCTTTCAACAGAATATGAGTTTTATTCTCATACCCTTTATTTTAATATTTTATAGTTTATTTCATTAAATAGTTAGGTAATAATAAAGATACTGCTATTATTATGAATGATAAACTGAGCTTTAAAAGATCATGTGACTTCGCTAATCTGATAGCAAAGCTGTAACATGACATTCAGGACACAGTCTCTATCTTCTGATCACAGACACCAGATCTCATTATAAATCAGCTTCCTCCGTATCAAAAGTAGATATCTATTGAGTCCTCAAAGTTCTTTCAAAATTTAAATAGCATTTTACTGCTAAAGTGAAAAGCAATTAAGCTAGGACTTTAACCTTACCCATGGAATACTTCCTACCAACTGTATTTTGAAGTATTCATCAGAGTACTCAACTACTGTTAATGACTCTGAACTTTCTTTTCAACTCAGCAAGTAGCAAAACTGCCTGATTAAGCTTTATGTTTGTTTATAGTATTATCAATAACTTAAATGATCTGAGGTAGCAAAACAATGTTAAAGAAAAACTCCTTAGAACTAGAGAAAACGTAAGTCACTGGAGAAAGGAAATGGTGAAGTAGTTGCCTCTCTGTAGTTTTCTGTAATGCCCGTCCATTCCTTTAGCAAGAAAGACATTGTATAACTTTTCACTTTTGTATCATACCATTTTTCAGCAATAATGGGAAGAAAATATATGGGCACATAGTTTTCAGTATTTGTTTTTATTTCATTTTAGGTATGAATGAACTATATATCTATGATAAATATGAATTTCATAATTCATTGGAGGAAAGTCCTTGGTGTCTTAAGGACAAATAATTATTATAATATTAATAATGTTACTTTTTCACAAGATAACCTAGGAATTACTCAATAAGCACAGTATAATTGGTTACATACTATATGTGTATATATATATATATATATATATATATATATATATATATATATACAGTGGGCAAGGCTACTTCTAAACCATTCCCAGATTCAACTAAAACTGGGCACAAATTCCCTTCCATTTTGAAGGCTTATCACAAATCTTCCAATTCCGTTGAAGCCATAGAAAAACAGAGTATAAAACAAGTTTCCACATTGCATCCCTAAGAACTGAAAACTGATGTGTTACTTGAATTTAGAATTCATCAGAGAAAAGTGTTCGCAACTTCTAGAAGAAAGTTGCTTTAAATAGCTTTCACAGGGAGGTTTAAACTGATTGAAAATGAAGACAGATATTTTTGCATGAAATTGATTATTTGTTGGATATAATGATGGGCTATTATGACTTCCACAAAATGCTGAAAGAGAGAAGCATTTTCCAAGGATGATTTGACAATACAGCTGCTGAATCCCAAATGAAGGATTTCAGAGAGACAATAAATACCTGCTTCATCATTACTTAATACTGTATTGTGAGCTCAGAAGTTAGATTCTTAAGCTGAATATCTTTATCAAAGGACTTATTATCTATGATGTTGACATTTGAAGTGTTTAAGGTATTATTTAGTCAGATACTGTCTATTATACTCTATGAATTCTATATTGAGAGTTTTGACTATCAACATCTAAACTCCAGTAAACAAAACAAGAGGACAGACAAAAGACATAATTTATCTGTTAATTTTCTCCCAACTCATTCAGCCAGCACATACCACCCAGAAGTTAAAGTTTTGGAATAGTCCTTAGACGAGACGTTTTGTCACTTGAGTCTCATTTCTGATAAATTAATGATCATATATGTAGATACACTCCCATGCACCACTTCCACTTTAAAAGTAATTTACACAGATTGGTGGGGTGTTATAATTCTCAATGGCATGGCTCATTAAAATTTTTTAAAAATTTTGTGGATAAAGTTGATCACAACTAAAAACATGATCCCAGGCTCTTCTTCATAAACCTCAACTTATAATAAACATTTCTCTAGGAGCTGTATTTATGTCGTCATTTTTTGGTAGTTCTGGATCTTTTCCCAGCCTTCCCTGCTCTGCAGTAACTTATTGGAAAATGCTACTTCACTGAACTCATAAAGGATAATCTGATACCAAGATCTCATTGCTGCATTGTGCCTGTGCTTAGTAAAGTTTGCAAAGCTAAAATTTGAGCATAGGAAAAAGATAAAAACATTTTATTGCTTTCATTTTGCACAGTAGGCATGGCTTTCCCCATGAAAGAATCATTAAGTCTAGTAATTTATAGCTGTGCTTTCTTTTTTGAACTCTGTATCACTTTGTCTACTTAGAATTAATTTGTTTAAACATGTATGATAGACAAGGTGGGGCAAAGAGCTGAGTTTCAGACCAGAAATGTACCAACTACTGTTTGGAGTAAGTAAATGTATTTGTAACCTTTTGCCTTCATTTCTTAATTATATATGTATTACCCCTTATTTGGAGACATTTAAGTTGAAATAATTCTAACTAATGGAATTATATTTGGTTTATGCATCAAATTTCTGGATATGTGCTATAAGCACTATCATAGAAAAAAACAACAATATATTAATAAATATATATGATTTCAAAGTAATATTTTATCCAAATTTTATTATTTATTAAAATATATAAGGTGGCATATAACATTCAGATGGCAAAAATAAAACATTTCAAAAAGTATAAAAAATAGGAAACCCAAACTCCTTTAGTAGGTATAGAAAAATATGTTCATGCCTAGTTTAAAAGAGAGGTTATACATTTGAATACATTTAATAATTTAACATTTCAGTTGTATTTAGCGATTTTATCAAGATTGAGTTTTAGAGGATATATTACCATTCTTTTTAGACTAGGTATTAAAATGAATTAAGGCAGCCTCGTAAGCCAAACAAAGGACATTGTGTCCCAACCATATAGTAAGAATGTGAAAGCCTTTCTCAGCAATGTCCTTACACAAGCTGGTTAAGAATCTTAGCTACTAATATACCCAACTCTCCCTATGATGATGAAGCAGTTTGAGATGTCCCACTATACCTTTGCATATATTTTATCTTTCTGTTATAAGATGAGAAACCTGAAGTTCTTATAGTCTTTACCTTAAATAAGAAGAAACTTCAGAATAAAAACACTATGGAGAAAAATGATTTTTTTTTACTTTCTTTTAATTTAAGAACTAAGAAAATGACCGATGTTAGAATGAAGTGGACTTAATAATTTATTTAGTTAAGACTTAAACCAGACCTGAATTTCTTTTGCCTGAAAAATTAATACAGATATTCAAAAGAACTATGTTAGTTCACTATTCAAATCTCATTACATTTATATCCATTTATATATGATTAGGCTTTTTTATGTTCTGAAAAATAATTATACTGTGCTTCATGTATATTAAATCCTATATTCTATAACTTTCATTACTTAACGTGGTTCTTCATTAATACTTTGATTTTACTTAAGACAATGATGTTCAGTTTTGCTAGCCATGCCACACTGACCTCACCTCCCTTTTCACATATGTATACCTCCTTCCTAGCAACACACCCTTTAAATCTATTTTGAAGAAGAACAAGAGGAGAAGGAGGAGGAGGAGAAGGAGAAGAAAGAAGAGGAGACCAGATCATTAACCAGAGCCTGCACTTAGCAAATGAAGCCAATGCTGAAATAATGACAAATATTTCAAATATTTCAGTCAAAAGGGCTGTGTCAAAAAAAAGAATTTTCAATAGGGCTTAAATTATAGGCAGACACAGATACAATTTCTTTTATAAGGACCAGGGTTAGATGAGTTCTTACAGAGAATATCTAGTAAATTTAGCTTATTCTAAGCAAGTCTATCCAAGTTTAGCTTAAATGTCCCATATTCAAAAGTCTTGGGATTAGAAGAGTTTAGGAATTAAAAATCATTACCAGATTTTGCAACATTTGAAAACAAATAATGCAATGATTACTTGGAGATGGGATACAAGTCTAGACATTGTTTTCATTTACATTTTGCATAAAACTTACAAGCAATCTCAGAAATACACACACTATTTTTGGTGTACATATGTGTGGAGAGATAATCATCACAGCAGATCTTCTGCGGAATTATACACTTTTGGTGCCGGGTTAGTTTTCAAAAATCACAAATTGTAAAACGTTTCAGATTTCACATATTTGTTCCTGTAGGTTTTTTTTTTGTGTGTGTGTGTGGCTGTTGTTTGATTGATTGATTGTTTAGATACTGATTCTCACTATGTAGCTCTGGCTATCCTGAAACTTACTATGTAACTCAGGATAGTCCAAAACTCACAGAGATCCACCTGCTTCTGCCTCCGAAGTGTTGGGATTAAAGGTGTTCCCCACCTATCCCATTTGCCTCACACCAATTTACAAAGGAGCATGAATCAAAATTAATAAATTATCCATGCCCTTTTACAATTTTTATATATGTGAAAAGATTGGAGTCACATTTAAAAGGTAAATTATCAAGCTGCTTTTGGAATTAGATGATAGGAATGATTTTTATTGGTCTTAAATATTTTAACAAAATATAAAACAAAATAATTTGTACAAATAATGTAAGACTCATATGTATTTATTTATAAATGCATCTATAATTTAAAATATTTTAAATATGCTTGTCTATATTTCATAAATAACCAAACAACCTTCTTAGTTTAAATGCAGAAATATCATACATCATGCAATATATATATTTTTGTGTGTATATATTTGCACCCCAAGTCTCAGTCTCTTAGGTGAAAAATATGAGATAAAACATTTTCTATCACAGTAAGTGATAGCAAAACTTACTAGGCTTTTTTGTTGTTGTTGTTTTTGTTTCTGCTCTCTTTTTTCTGTAAAATGATACCAACAGAAGAGTCAGAAAATAGATTAAACAAGTCTGTGTTTCAATACTTAATGTCCCCTTACTGGTTAAAAAGAAAGGAAATCACTTGCTGTGCTTATTCATTTGATTGTCGGGCTTTTCTTTTATTGCATTGTAAGCTATTCAGCTCAACTTAACCTATACAAAAGTCTACATGAAGCAATTATTCAATTGTAAGCAATACCCGAGTAAGTACAGTAAATGAAGCAAAACACCATAATATTAACAATGTTCAGTGCCCCGAATTTCAATTTTAGTGAATGACACATAAAAAAAGAAAAGCTGCAATGCCATCAGTAGTAGGTAATTAGTTTGCATGTACATTTATAGAACATATGGCAAACTTAGTACAAATGAATAGCTTTTAGTAATCAATATTCAACCTGAGACAGAATGCAAGAAAATAAATGATTCGCATCCTGCTTGAGCTTTGAAAACATGATTATTCTGCATGAATTAATTTCTACATGTTAAATAATTAATACGAAGAGATGACAACCATAATTGAAATTAGCTCCTAAATATTGCCTACACTCTTAAAAATAGAAACGCTTGTGTAAAGAAATATACCAAGGCAGCAAGCAATAACTGAGAACATTTTTAACAGCAAATGCTCCATTTGTTTTTCATGTGCATTCTATATTTCTGACCCAACCGTGTTACAGGACAAGTTATTGTTGTGCTAAAGCAAACGCTGAAAAGGATGGAATTATACCTGTAAATTCCAGCAAGCCAGTAAGCTTTTCACTGAGCCTTGTGGTCACCAAGGCTGTGTGATTTTCAAAAGGGACTGTGGTCCTCAACTATGATTATTAAACCCTCCAAGGGCCCAGAGATCTGGATCAGCATGATCAGGGACAAAAACAGAATATTTAGTTTCCCTATTGTGGAAGCCAATGAACTCTGTAGGATGTTTAAAAAACAACAGAGTATGATTTGATTCCCAAGAGGGTGGCAAAAACAAAACAAGAACAAAAACCAAAATCATAACTTTAACTGAAAAGGGCAACCTGAGAGCAAATTATTCTCCTCAAAGTTAACCCACCAGCTTTGTCAGTATTAATAACTTTAAATACTTTCATATTCATATTTTTCAAAGTCTTTTTAAAACATGTAATGTCCACTCAATTCTGAAATGCCTTTAGGCAGAAAGTCTATAATATTGAAAGGTATCCATGTTCTTCTATGAGATGACTTGGCTATTAATTTTGAATTTTCTGTTTCTCAAATAACCATAAAAGGTTAACATCTATTATGATTTTTATATCAATTGTGTTATGTTAATAGAGAAGTGTAGTTCCTAAAATTACCTTTAAATTTTTGATTCAAGTTTAAATACTGAAACCCATAATCGAGGCTATATGAGGGGCTGTACATATTCTTATCTTCAATAATAAGAAAATGGATGCTCCATCCACTGACATACTGTTGGTAACCAAGAATGAAATTTTCTCTATTTTTGTTTAAGTACTCAGTTGTATGGTTCAAAGAAACATGTATGTCTTCCTTTACCTAAAATTTTCTCTCAATGTTTTAGTATTTTATGAGAGATAGACATTGTTCCTTAAAGTGTACAATTGGGAATCTGAATAAAAAAATATCTGTTGCATTGATCAAGTGTCCTTGCTGTGTGATATACAATCCTTAACGTTCATGCCCAAGACTGATATAGCAGGGACTTGAGGAAGATCAATTCCCAATTTTCTGAGAAACTACTATAATGTTTTCCAAAGTGAGTATAAATTTGCACTTTCACCAGCAATGGAGGAGTGTTCCTCTTGTTCCACATCCTCTCCAGCATAAAATATCACTTGTGGCTGGGCAGTGGTGACGCATGCCTTTAATCCCACTTTAATCCACTCGGGAGGCAGAGGCAGGTGGATCTCTGTGAGTTCAAGGCCAGCCTGGTCTACAAGAGCTAGTTCCAGGACAGGCTTTAAAGCCACAGAGAAACCTTGTCTCGTAAAACCACACACACACACACACACAAATATCACTTGTGCTTTTGGTATTTCTGCCTTGGAGCTCTTGTCATGTTTCAGTGTGAAGTAGTTTGGACTATAATTCACTACTCTTCTGTGGTAGCTTGAAAGAAAATGCCCCTGAAAGGGAGTGACAATATTAGTAGGTGTAACCTTGTTGGAGAAAGTGTATCACTGTGAAGGCAAGTTTTGAGGTCTCATATGTGCTCAAGCTATGTCCAGTGAGACAAGCAACTCCTCTTGCCTGCCTATCAAGATGTTGTACTCAGTTCTAATACCACCTACATGACACAAAGATGTCACACCATGATGATAGTAGAATAAACCTCTAAAATTATAAGCCACCACAATTAATTTTTTAATAACAACTCTATGTGTTACTGTGGTCATTGTGTCTCTTCACAGCAACAGAAACCATAAATAAGACATCTTTCATGCAATATTCAAGTAGGAACCTCACAAATTCATTACCATCACTTCAGATGCTCCCTGTGGGAAGAACTATAACTGACCTTTGTCCCATCATTCATTTTCTTCACAATAAAAGGCAGAACCAAATTTAAATATACTTTAGAGATTAATGATGGAAATATATATCCCAATTTAGGAAAGTGAATCCATTTTACAGATGATAACCAAAGATAAGTATGTACATTCAGAAACCAAAAGAAATTCAAACTAAGTAGAATTACAGCACAGCAGGCTGAGATATAAAACGTATTTCTTCCCTATGCTGATTTTCTCTATGCAGATTCCAAGAAGAACGTTTGACCCAAACTGTAACTTGGACCTTACTGCCATTCTTCCTACTGTAAAAGCATTTTGTTTATTGATACTTTGACAAAATTTGATATCAATTATTTATCTTACTATTGAGTTTAGTAACCTGTAGTCTTCTGGTAAAAACCACAGGCACATCCACTATAGGTTTATCTGAAATGGAACTTCATGAACATCAACTTTACAACCTATGGAATCAGAATCTCGAAGATCTATATTTGAATGAACTGCCTAGATAATTGGAAAGTGTCAAAGTTAGAATTTCATTGGTTAAGCAATTCTGACTATAAATCTTGAAAGAATACAGAATAAAAATATTATTCTATATATAGACTAATATACTGCTAATAGTTTTAAAAATAATAACCATGATTTTCCAAGTTCTAAGATATTTGAAAGTACATATTGAAGGCCTACGAATTTAAAAACACTTTTCAAGGCTGGAAAAACAAAGTGCAGATTTTATGAATAAAAGTCAGCTAAGCTGAGTGACATGATTAGAATCTTCAGCACTTTATGCCATACTACCCTGTCTAGATATGGCTCAGTTTTATCAGTTTACTGGTAGGATTTCATATCATCCTTTTAAAATAGATTAAAAGTACAAACAAGACTCAAATGCCTGTATTTTACACCTACCTTATTTGTTAAGTATGCTTGTTTGTGTTAATTTGTTTTCAGATCATGTTTCAAGAGCTAGAAAAGCATTAGCTTAGAAAATATAGTGAAAAATGAATGTGACCAAGTATGTGATAAAAAGGCATGACCCCTAAACAGGAACTTTATAAGTAAATCCCATGCTGATTTTGTGTAAATGCTCTACACTCTAAGCTATTGAAGAATGTAGACCTACAGAATGTAGCCATTTCTGTACAATCTTAGGATGAAAACTCTACAAACAATATTTTCTAGGAATATCTATGTGAAAATTGATCTTAGAAATCTCATATAAAATATCAATCATTTTATAAAATAAAAGACATTGTAGTATACAGTTTTTCAGGTTAGGCCATTTTAAAGCCAAATAATATGAAAGGTTAAATTTTTGGCACAAACATCTTGTGTTAGATAACAAGAGTGTGATGGCTGTCCTCTAGGAAGACTTACTTTTTTCATTATGAATGGCATTGGCATTACTATGATGTTGCTTAATCTAGCATGAAATGCCACTATAAATAATATATTATACACTACTCCCCACAAATTTGCAATAATTAAATATCCTTGTTGCTTAATCCCTAAGAGAAAATACGTTTGATGTTGACAACACAAATTGTCCCACATAAGTTTTGATCTTATTTTAAATCAGTCTTTAATCTATTTGTTTATAAAACCTAACTTTAAAATCAATGCACTTAACCAAAACTTTATTAGAAGTGGATAGTTTGTAGTCAGAGAAGCATTAAAAGGGCTCTTTGAACTAATGTTAATAATACACAATGTTAATAAATATAGTTGAATTTATTAAGAGATCTTATAGTCTACCCTACTACTAATTTAAGAAGTGACCTAAAATAAAAGTATTTGAGTATCTGCAAAGGTTTATTTTAAAAACTACTTTGTCTTTCGAATTATTTATATAGAAACAGCATATTTGGTGGATATTTATATTTAATAATTTTACTATTTCTGAAACTGTAGTTTTGAATCACCTACAGAACAGATTAAAAGTGAAAATGTAATTTAAGAAGACCCCTTAGACTTCAATCAAAATTTCTAAATAAAAGTTTCTGAAAATACATTCAAACAAAACCCTTGTAAATCCTCACATGTGATAATTCAAAGACTAATACTCTTAGAATGCATTCTTAAATTCTGGATATGAGAAAACCTGTTTTTATAAGCCTGTTTATAAATCATCTGAAAATACAGTTAAAAATGAGATATATGCACATTTTATATGTAATTATAAAACTATCAATAATTTAAACTGATTCTCATTCAAATTAAGTTTTATATCAAAATGGTATGGCCACACTGTTCGAGAATTTTAGATATAATGAGTTTATTTCAGACTTGCAAAAATCATTCATTTTGTACTCAGAAAACCTTTTTTTAAAATGATTTTTTAAATAAGTATTTTTTTTTACAAACAAATCACTCAGTATTCATCAAATAAATGCACAGTTTTCCGGAAACCTGCTGCTACCTTCCCTGAATTTATACACAAATATAGATTAGTGTACTTTGAGTGTGTTGCTTGAAAGATTTTATGACTTCCTATTAAGTCTAGATTCTTAATTGTTATTTTTCCCTTTATTTTCCCGAGCCCATAGATTTTTCAGCAGGGAACTTCTTACCTTTATTAAATCTGTCTTTGTCCCTTCATTGGAGACTATACTCACTACTTTTATGCCAATTTGACACAAGCTGGAGTCCCTTGAGAACAGGGAACCTCCAGATTAAATTGTACACAAGTCTATGGGATATTTTTTATAAATTCATGACTGATATGTTAGGGTCCAGTCCATCTTAAATGTTAGCACCACTGGCCTGGCGCTCTTAGGTGCTTGAAGAAAGCTAGCTTAGTAAACCTTGAGGAATAAACCAGTAAGCATTGTTCCCTCATGGCTTCGGCTCCAGCCCCTGCCTTCCAGTTGCTGAGCTGGGTTCTTTCCTTGCTTCCATTAGAGATGAATTTATAAACTGTAAGATAAAATAATCCCTTTCCTCTCCACATTGCTTTTAGTTACAGTTCTTTACCACAGCAATAGAAACCCTAACTAAGACAGAGACTATTGTTAGTGGATGCTGCTTGATTGTTTCCCAGCCTCCCATATCTGAAATAATCAAACAGAAACTATATTAATTAAAACATTGCTTGGGCTATTCGCTCAGGATTCTTATTAACTAACTCTTACATCTTAAATTAATCTATTTGTATTATTTTTTATTTTAACATGAGGTTCTTGGTTTACCGATAAGGTTCCAGGAGTATTTGTCCTTCAGCAGCTACATGGCGTCTCTGACTCTGCCTTCTTCCCTTCTCTATCTGATTGGAATTCCCACCTTACTCTATACTGCCCTGTCATAGGCCAAAGCAGCTTTATTCATTAATCAATATGAGCAACACAAATACAAAAGGTCTTCCCACACCAGACTGTAAATCGATTTATCTATCATTTTCTGTTAAATGTTTAACACAAGATTGCATTAAACTGGTATATTTAAAATGAAGAACCTCAGTGGTGACATCATAGCAAATTACTCATGTGTCATTGAGAAAATTCTCCTTATAGCTTTTAAAAATCTGTCCTTAGATAATCTCAGTTCCACAATTGTGGGGTTCAACTACATAGAATTGGAAGTAAATGTTAAAAACGTGTACTACTCATATAGAGGACCTGAGTTCAGTTTCCAGCACCCATATATCCTGCAACTAACAACTGCCTTTAACTAAAGCCTCAAGGTGCCCTACCAACACTTTTTGGTCATGTATGCAACCAGATGTACATTTTCCCCAACACACATGTGTGCATAATTAAAAAGAAACTAAAAATTAATAAATTTTAATTATTATTTATTTTCACATACTTGACAATAGAATCAATATAGATTTTACAATTATAATATTATTGGAAATATATTTAAAAGAATAAGTTACTATTTACTAATATGTCATATGTCATCTTACATATTGTTGCAGTTTGAATATAATTGGCCCCATTTAGGTCATAGGAAGTGTCACTATTAGGGAGTGTGGCCTTGTTAAAGTACGTGTGACCTTGTGAGAGGAAGTGTGTAACAATGGGGGCAGGCCATTAGGTCTCCCATGTTCAAGCCTAGTTCAGTCTACTTTCTGTTGCCATAGTTCAAGTTATAGAATTCTCAGCTCCTTCTCTAGGAACTTGTCCGTCTGCATCCTGCCATGTCTTGCCATGATGATAATTGGCTAAACCTCTGAACTGTAAGCCAACCCAATTAAATGTCTTTCTTTATAAGAGTTGCCATGGTCATGGTGTCTCTTCATAGCAATAGAGATACTAAGGCAGAAGCTTTAGTGCTGCTTCCTAAGAACCTATGGAGGGAGGCCAATTACATTCAAACTACCACACATAACGTTTATAATAATTCGTACTAGAAATAAGAAACATATATTACATGAATAAGCCAGAGGACATTACCGAAACATACAGAAATCTCATTTTGTAATTACTCTGACTCTAAAGCCACCTACTTCTTCTGGAAGTCTCTTACAGAAAGAGGTTGCATCTTTTTTAATACAAGTCATAAAATCTGATGTTGGTCCTGGAAACCTGGCAGCTGAGACACTGGGAAGGGTCTATTGCATGCACTGCTTCTCAGCCCCGTCTTCAGCAAGGCCGGGTTGTTAGCTTGTAATCAGTAAGAGTTGGTAGATCTTTATGTACAGAAAAAAGGAATCTGTTACCGAGGAGGCCCTTCCTTCTCCCACAGAGCCAGTTGGTACTAATTTCATAACACAATAATTGGATTTAACCTATATTGTACCTGTTATGCCATTCAGCAGGGAGTCTAGGGCACTTTGTTTTCTTACATTTGAACCTATGCTGCAATTTGATGAGCACTTTCTCTGTAAAGGATAATCTTCCTTATTTAATTCGATATAATAATTAAACATATCAATTAACATGCTAAAGTTCACTTAACTTGCATGTATCATAACAACATTCATAAATACTGTAATAATAACTGAAGTTTCTATGAATGTTCAGCCCAGGAGGTTAAGTGTATGAAGTCTTCTGAGAATTTTTTTCAGGTGAGTTCGTGAATTCTACTACAACTGAGTGCAAACTCATCTTTCCCTAGTCTTAAATTAGCATCCCAATCCTTTATAAAAAGTAGGATCCCCACAGTAACCTCTTTTCTAAATCATATTCCTTTCCTTCTTTGTCAACCACCATTAATACATCTGTTTACAACAAATGTCTTCCTCATACCAGTTAAAATTTCTATAACTGCCAATAAAACATTTCCAAAGGCAGAATGAATTACTATGCTTCAGGGTACCCTTATTAAAATAACTGCTTGAACACCTGTTTTATTTGAAAATGACACCTTTGCATCCTGTGAATGAGACTGGTTTTTTATCAGTCCTTTGGTCTGTCTAACCTTTCTTGTCATTCGAATAAAGTCAATTTATGTTTCAGATGTGTTTTTTGAGAACAACGTCTAAGAAATCATTCTACTTTTCTTCATAAGATTTTTCTGAAGCATAGTGAAAAACAGGGTTGCCTCTATCTTAGGCATAAAAGCCACCTTATAGTAAAGATAAACTAAGCTCGTTCCTGTTTATGATTAAACTTCTGATTCGTAAGTATTGGGTTATGCCCCACCTATAACCTTAACTACAAATGGTACTGTACTGCCTGTCCCAGGAAACGTAATAATGTCTTTGTTTCAAAAGTTGCTTATAATCATCTTGCAACCCTACTTTTGTTTCAAAGGTTATAAGACTACATGTGACTACCTTACTATGATTACCTGTTGTTATGACTCCATTATTTAGCCCACCTTGCAACCATTTCTTTGTTTTAGGAGCCCGTATAGGACTTATTTGTTATCTTATGTTCTACTCCTGTAATCCTGGCTACTTTCTGTCAAAACCCACATTTGGAAACCATCTAGCCCTTTGCCTTCCTCAATCCAATGCTGACTGTTTGAACTCCTCCTAAGGGGGAGACAGAAATGTACATAAATAAAAAAAAAACTAGCTTTAATCAATTGCTTTCTTTAATTAATTTGGTCATGAGGATTTGTGTCAAGGATCTTTCTCTTCCCTTCTTTGGGATTAACACATGGCACTTCAATTTCTTTGGTGTAGTTCTTTACTAATATCATTTATAGAGTTTAAATTATACATTATATTTCAGAAGTTTAAGAGTGTTTCCTCTTTTTCATTCAGAATAACAATTTTTCAGTTCTAGATTGCTTTCTATTGCTGTGTATTTGAGGAGGAACAGGATTGTTATTGTTAGGCCAAATCCTCTCAACTCAGGCTAAATTCTGAAGGTTGGGTAGGGTGGGTTGAAATTACCTGGCGTGAGTGAAAGCATGAAACACGTAACAAAACGGCTTAGGACGTTATTAGAGGAGATGTGTACAGGCCTGTGAAGTCGGTGTGCAGAGAGAGGACTGATTATGGCACATCCAGCTTTTAAAGGCTGCTTAGTGCAGGCACACAGGGGGATTACGTGGCTACGTCATACATGAATGACGGAGCTCACGCATGCGCACAAGGGTTCACGTAGCTGAGGCATACATAGGTGATGCAACCATGTCAAACATGGGTCACTCAGGGCCATTTAAGGTCCCGGGACGGCTAGGTGCCTGAGGGCTTGTCCGCACATGTGTAGACCTGGAACCCAGAAGTGCCAGCCATGCTGGTTTAGCTAAAATAATAACATGGGTTCTATGTAAATACCTACAGTCAGCATTCCTCAGGATCCTGTGAAACAGGTTTCTGCTGGACAGAGGAAGTCACTAATATCATTTTCCCTTACCTATTGCAAAGGACACAGGGCTTTCTAATGACACTTCCCTGTGAAGTAAGTATATCAGCATATTAAAGTACATGGCCCTATTATGACCTCTCTACTATGCTAGCCCCTGGATTCCTTCCCTGCCCCACACAGAAACTACTCACTCTTTGTGAGTGTTTTCCTCACCTGGCTCTTCACTCTGCCTCTGAGACATAGCCCTGGCCATGGCCAGTTTACTCCCCTCTCTGCCTTGTCCTCCCCATAGTAGCCTTGTTTTCTCTGGATTATTCCCCAGGTTTCTGGCTACTCTCTCTTATATCTACAGAAAAAAAAAAATAGCTTCTTCTACCTAAAGATCACTCATTCTGGTGGTTTCTCTGTGTCATTGCTTACAATTTATATCTTACAGGTTAGAGTCCATCATCCAGGAAAGTCAGAAAGGAATTTAGGGCTGAAACTGAGCCTGATACCATGAGGGAACAGTGCTTACATGTTTGCTTCTTCTGCCTTTCTCAGCTATCCTCCTTACTTAACACAGGAAGGACAACCTGATCACAGTGTGGTATCAGTAATAGTGGGTCAGGCCACCTTGCATCAATGACTAGTCATTTAATCAATAAAAAGCCTCACAAACACTCCCATAATTCTCAAGATCCCTCTTCCTGTACTGATACTTGCATTCCATTTTCAAAAACTAGCTAGTAAACTTGGCTATTGTATTTTCTCTGCAAGTAATTTTAACCATTTTGAAATGCTTTGAAAACTCAAACTTAAGTAATTTTGTCTTTTTTTAATCCACTTTTTTTTTCTATTTCAGGGCTAAGTTAGTTAAGGTAGAAAATGTGAATTTTTGAAGGGTGTCTAACAGTACTACACAGACAAATTTCCTAAAAATAGCAAACTTGAAATGAACTGAGTAAAGCAAAATGTCGGCAGGCATATAATGTTTTTTTCAGAATAAAAGGAAGAGTTAGGTGTAAAATGGATACGAGTTGAAATCACAATGGATAATGCACAACAGTGCTCTTATTTGAACGTTTCTCCAATGCTAATAATAGCCAGATTAGAGTAGCTCGACCCTGGCAAAAGCATAATAAACATTCCTTAAAAATCGTGTGGTGGTAATTTAAATGCACAAATTATGGAAGATGACGGGCTTCAAGGGTGGATGTGTGTGAGTGCACACGTTTATGCACTTAATCATTTTAACAGGGGTTTGAAAGCAGAAAATGTATTGCAAAGGCACTGCTGTTTCTTTCATCTCTTGGATCAAACTTGGTACCATGTGTTCCTTCTTGTCTTTCTCCTTTTACACATCGAGCAGTGATGAATGAACCAGGGAAGAGGCAAAGAGAAGAAATCAGTCAACTGGAAAGAGAAAGGAGCTGCTGCAGAGAACACTTCTGGGCAATGACAGGAATTTGTATGTAAATCCGGTAAGAAGGGAAACAGGAAAGCTCTTTACTCCTTAATCTCCCATCCATTCTTGTTCTACGCCCCACCCCGCCCGGTGTAGTTGTTTTAGGAAGAAAATATGACACCATCTATCTTTTAATATGTCCACGTTTTTTCCACATCTATTGACAAGATTCACTCAGTACAATTTCATAAAAAAGTTCTCATTTAATTTTAACGTTGTTATTGTGGGTTTTTTTTTATCATTTATAAACGTATAGGTTAAAACAGCATTTACCTAACTGGCCACCCTGTCCTTATTCCTTCCTCACCAATATCCTCTCCCTCATTGTCTTCCATTCCAAATTCACTGAGAATAATACTATTCTCCCATTTAACTCTCCGCTTGCGATTTAAAGTCTGAATTGCATGGGATAGCACAGACACGTCTTTTATTGCTTGAGTACTGAAACTCTGTGTTTGCGCTATATCTCTGAAAAACCCTTTCTATCCTTAACTCCAGGAAATTTTCAACCTTGAAACCCTGTGCTTCACCTTGGACTTAGTGTGGCACAGACTACAACTTTTAAGAATATCACTATTTTATTGTTTCCATTTCTCTGACTATAATCTTATAACCTCATATATATTTTACTGGAAGACAATAAGGAGTGTTTAGAAATGTTTATCAAGAATGCCAAGACATATTTGTAACTGTCCTAGTCAAAGGGCTTCTTTAGAACTTGCAAATATAAAATCTGTATTTTTCTGTTTTGAGGCATAAGTTTTGTGATACATCATGTTAAGGCACAAATCATTTGTTAGAGATAATGACAAGTTGGCTATAATCAATCATTGTATATTTATTTTTATTAGTTTGTAGGAGCATGTCTGCCTGGCTTTATGTGCAGCACAGGTGTGATTGTGAGACTTCATTTGGAAGCTGGGAATTTAGCCCTTTACAAGAGCAGTAACTACTCTTAACTGCTATGGAATGTCTCCAGTTTTGGTGTTCTTTTAAAAGTCCTCAACAGACTACTCTAATTGTTATCAGAGAGCCTTCGTCCAAGAACTGATGGAAGGAGACACAGAGATCCACAGACAAGCACTGGGTTGAGCTCTCATAGTCCTGTTGAAGACAGGGAAGAGGGATTGCACAAGTCAGGGTGGTCAGGGTCATGACCTTGAAACCCACAGATACAGTTGCCCTGGATCCTGGGAACAGCTAGGGAACCTGCATGGGACTGACTTAGGCCTTCTGCATGTAGGTGACAGTTGTGTAGCTTGGTCTGTTTGTAAGGCTTATAGCAGTGGGATAGAATCTGTTCCTCATGCTGGATTGCCTTGCCTGCCTTGAGCAGGAGGAGGAGCTTGGTTCTGCCTCAACTTCATGTGTCATGCTTTGTTGATGCCCATGGGAGGTCTTACCCTTTCTGATTAGAGAAAGAGGACAGATGTGGAGTGAATGGCAGTGGCGGGGGGGGGGAGAAAAAAGAAGGCAGGGGGGGCGAAAAGGGGGAAGGAGGAGGGGACCAGTGAGGAAAGGAAGGAGGGAAAACAGCAATCAGGATGTGATGTAAAAGAAGTGAAAAAAATAATTAATGAATAGGGGGAAATCAAATTGACCAGTATAAAAAGAAATAAGCAAAAAATAGAGTAAAAAAATTATAGATAAGTATAAAAACTCTGAGCAGAAATACATTGTCTGTAATTTTTGTTTGTTTGTTCAAAAATAAGGTTGCAACAACTAATTAGACAAAGTCTCTTTCTCAAGTGTTTTTCAACTCTTTTATTTCTCTGTGAGTAAAGAGTGAAAAGTAATATAGTTCAGTGGAAACACAACAAAATGGTAAAAAATTAAAAGAGAGAGAGAGTAGATAAACAAAGAGATAAACAGTTCCAATGTTCTGTGTACAGATCTCCTGGTACTTCAGTACATTGCTCAGTCAAGGAAGATGACAACTCAACTAGACATATGCTTGGTGTAGGAAGTCCTTCTGTATGTGTTGCTTTTATTGCTTAATGAATAAAGGTATTCCCTTTACCTGTGGTAGGGTAAAGTAGAGCTGGGCAGGAAAAACTAAACTGAATGCTTAGAGAAAGGAGGTGGAGTCAGGAGACTCCATGTAGCCACCGCCAGGAGCATATGTGCTGGAACCTTGCCGGTAAGCCACAGCCACATGGTGATACACAGATTAATAGAAATGGGTTAAAGTAAAATGTAAGAGTTAGCCAATAAGAAGCTAGAGCTAATGGGCCAAGCAGTGATTTAATTAATAAAGTTTCTGTGTTGTTATTTTGGGTCTGAGCTGCCAGGTGATCAGGAAATGAGCAAGCAGCCTCCCACAACACATGCCCAATGTGTACATGTTGGAAACTAGGAACTGGGATCAATCAATTTCTGACTTGGTTGAAGAAAGTCAAGTTTGCATGGTAGAACATACTCTTCTCGAGGTTTTTATTACCATGTAAATTCCATATAAAAATGTAAACTCTAAGGTTTTCGACCCATTGGTCTCTATGGAAGTACTCTGCATTTTATAATGAGTAATTTGTTTTCAATTCTTTACCCAATACCTTTCCTATCTCCTGCTTAGCTTTGGTATCATTATTTCCATATATTTTATCAATCTGAATGTTAAATTTTAGCTCTCTTATTTTGTTAGACAGGCATGCAATTACATTTATAGTCTTGGATTATTCAAGTACAATTTATATAAATTATTAAACTATGCTGTTACAGCCTTCTGAAGAAAAGTGTTCTCCTAGAGCACATTACTACCTTGTATTTTCCCTAAAAATTTTCCAGTATCATCTTTTTATGCCAAATTAGTTTCTATATTTCTGTTTCACAATTCAATCAAAATCACAGAATAAGGGAGAAGATACAGACTGAGTATGGGCTTCATTTTAATATTTAATGTAGTATTGAAGCTTGAGCAATTTAACACAATAGGAAACTATGGCTGAGGACCAAGTACTTTAAAGAATTTGGTAGAAGTGTTTATACTGAGATAATTATGGAATTATATGTGCATGTAAAAATATGTCTTCTTTCTATATAGAAAATCTATGTAATATAGTTTGCCATATGTTTTCATATATGTAGATAATGTTATATATAGAGAGAATGATATATATGAGGATGAGAAATGATAAATAGAGGATAGCTAGATAGAGAAGTTGATATAGAACTTTAGATTGTCCATTCTACTTAAATGGCACAACAAAATTTAAATATCTCTATAAACGTTCATTTCATTATTTCTTTTAATACATTGGGTAATAAAATTTATTCATAAATTTGCAAAATAATTTAAGTCAATGAATTCTCATCTTGTAAAATATAACCAATTTTAAGTGTGAGCCATTGGTCAAGATATTCATCAATGTGACTATGGGGCAAGGCTAATTCAGGCACCCTCTCCTCTGCTGCCCAAGTACCTAGCTGGGAACATCCCCGTGGACACCTGGGATCCCTTCTAGAGCCAAGTCTCTTGCCAATCCTAAAATGACTCCCTTAATGTAGATATCTTATTCCCTTCTCCAATATCCACCCTTCCTCCATCTCCACCCTCCCACTCCCCAGTCCTTCCCTTCTCCCTTCTCCCTCCCCCTTTCCCTTTTGCCCACCCCACCACTACCTCCATCCCTATCCCCACTCCCGTGCTTCCAACTTTTGCCTGGCGATCTTGTTTGCTTCCAATTTCCAGGAGGATCTATATATGTTTTTCTTTGGGTTCACCTTGCTATTTGGCTTCTCTAAGCTTGTGAGCTATAAGCTTAATGTCCTTTGCTTATGGCTAGGGTGACTAATGAGTGAGTACATACCATACAAAGGTCTGATCTCCAAAATATACAAAGAACTCATGAAACTAGACATTAAAATTCTAAATTACCCAATTAAACAATGGGGTAATGATCTGAACAGAGAATTCTCAACCGAAGAAGTTCAAATGGCCAAAAGATACCTAAGGTCATGCTCAACTTCCTTAGCAATCAGGGAAATGCAAATCAAAACAACTTTGAGATACCATCTTACACCTGTCAGAATGGCTAAAATCAAAAACACCAATGATAGCCTATGCTGGAGAGGATGTGGTATAACGGGAACACTCATCCATTGCTGGTGGGAATGCAAACTTGTGCAACCACTTTGGAAATCAGTGTGGCGGTTTCTCAGGAAATTGGGAATTAACCTATCTCAGGATCCAGCAATACCACTCTTGGGAATATACCCGAGAGATGCCCAATCATACTACAAAAACATTTGTGCAACTATGTTCATAGCAGCATTATTTGTAATAACCAGAACCTGGAAACAACCGAGGTGCCCCTCAATGGAAGAGTGGATCAAGAAAGTGTGGAATATATACACATTAGAGTACTACGCAGCAGTAAAAACCAATGACATCTTGAATTTTGCATGCAAATGGATGGAAATAGAAAACGCTATCCTGAGTGAGGTAACCCAAACTCAAAAAGACGATTATGGTATGTATTCACTCATTAGTGGACCCTAGCCATAAAACAAAGGACACTAAGCTTATAGCTCACAAGCCTAGGTGCAATACCACTCTTGGGAATATACCCAAGAGAAGTTCAATCATACTACAAAAGCATTTGTGCATCTATGTTCATAGCAGCATTATTTGTAATAGCCAGAACCTGGAAACAACCTAGGTGCCCGTCAATGGAAGAATGGATAAAGAAAGTGTGGAATATATACACATTAGAATACTACTCAGTGGTAAAAAACAATTTTGAATTTTGCATGCAAATGGATGGAAATGGAAAACACTATACTTAGTGAGATAACCCAAACTCAAAAAGTGTGAGCCTTTGGAAGGCAAGTTATCTTTCTACCACTAGGGGGCACCAAGGATGGTTAGCTATAAGAAGCAGTGTAGGGATAAAAATGAACATGTAGTAAAATGAGATAATCATACAAGCCTCTTAGCTCATTTCAGGAAGAGGAAAATAAAATGATTAAATTTACCCATAAAGTGTGTTGTGGGACAACAGATAAAACTTTGAGTAAATAACAGTTAAGAATTTGGAGTGGACCATAAATTCTGATTGAACTTACTGTGGGAGCATGTGCAATGATTATAGCAAACAGTAGCTGGAGTCTCAGGTTCCCAGGTATTATGTTATCAGCTACCGGAAATGTTTTCATCGGTACTAACAATTTTCCTAAATAGTTGCAACATGGCTGCCTTCTGTTGCTATGTCATTGCCTAAAGAAGATATTGAAACAGACATCCAACACATCTCTTATATCCTTCATATGTACAATACTACAAATAAGCAGGCACATCTGGACAAGTAATCCAATTTCCTCATTTGAAACTTTTTCAAGACTGTTGTCACCCGATTCACAAGTATTAAGTATTTGAACGATTAGGTATTTTGCTAATAACAAATACTAGAAAACATTCACAGCACAATTCAATGGCAGAAGTTATACTAAGGAGATATATTAACTTTTATTTTATTTGTGTATGGTGTGAATATATGTTAGTGTATATGTATTTGTGCAAGGACAACTTATGTGTGCTGGTGGGTGTAAGTGTATACCCATGCATGTGGATATCAGAGGTAAGCTTCTGGTGGTGACATGTATCTTTTTTGAGTCAGAGTTTCTAAATGGCTTACAAATTGCCAAATAGATGAGGTTGCCTACCAGAAAACTGTAGGTGTCTGCTTGTCTCTTTCTTCTCAACTCTGGGATCACAAGGACATGACTAAACCTGACTATATTTTTAATAACATTTTTCACTTCATTCTATACACTGGCCTGTTTCCCCTTCTTCCTCTCCTTCCTCCTGTTCCCCCATTCAGTATTCACCTGCCTCCCCTCCACTTTTCCTCCATTCAGAAAGGGGCAGACCTCCCAGGGCCTTGCACAAAGCATTGCTCATCAAGATGTGGCTGGGTCAAGCTCCTCCTCTTGTGTAAGGCTGGTCAAGGTAATCCAGTATGTGTAACTGGTTCCCAAAAGCCAGCTAAGTGCCAGGGACAGGTTCTGAACTCACTGCTCAGAGCCTTACAAAGAGACCAAGCTATACAACTGTCACACACATGCAGCCTTTTTTGATTTATCTATCTCCAGCCCCAAGTTATTTTAAAGAGAGAAAATAACTTGTCTTTCTTGGATTATATCTGCTCTGGACAGTCATGGTGAAAGCTGTTTCAACTCTGCCTGATCCTAAAATTCCTGAGCCTTCTCTGATTGACTTTCCTTAGTAGGAGTGAGGTCACCATTCAGAGAGATCTCATACTCCTGACATTTTTTCTTTCTTCTTTTTGTTCAGAGTTCATGGGCCAAAGATTCACCCAAAGTTTCCAGTGAAGACCCTGAATCTTTAAGGCATTTTTAGGAATTAGATATTGGAAATGGCACCTTCTTAAAATCTGATGAATCTTCTCCATATGGAGCACAAACTCCTAGATGCAGATAGTACTCCTCAGAGCTAGACAAAGAGACCTTGGATCCTGTACCGATGTAGTCTTCTCATCTCAACAAATGCCTAGAAATGGTACCCCTGGCACAATGACCATGCAGTCACCAATTGAATTATAACTCTGGAGAAGGAGTAATCAATCTTTCAACTAAAGATGTCATTCATTTTATCTGATTTATGAGAATCAGAATACTGATTCTCAATCTTACACTTATTTTCCCCCAGCAAACTGTACCAAGACTGTCTCTGCCTTGGTGACTCAATTCCAGCATCTTCACATATGAAAAAATTAAAGGTAATACACTGAGAGCAGGCTGGAGAACCTGAAGGATTTTAAGTTTGTTAAGGTGAGATTCTGAACCCAGTTTGGTTATAAAGAAAGGAAATGCCAAATTCCCAAAGTGGTCATTGATTTTGGTTGTTTATGGGCTATTTATTTATGTACATCAAAAGGAAAATATATTTAAAAGCCTGCAATATGTTTCTTAAAGTAAACCATCCCACAATTTAAGGAATAACTTCCAGGAGAATATATGTAACTTAAGCCAAGAATACAACTTAGTTACCTTAATTCAAAGAGGAGCAAAGGTCAAGACACCAGGGCAAGTGTCATAAAAGAGAATTGGAAGGGAATCCAGGTCTGGTCTATAAAAGGGGCAAAATGAGCCTTTGTCCCAAGGACTTTTTCCTAAATATGTGTATGTGTATATTTGGGTATAGAGAATAGACTGCATCTGATATGGGTTAACATGACTCAGAAAAGCTACCCTCTTTGACAATAGAAGTATTATTATTTTACTGTTTCCTCTTTTTATTGCTTTAAGATTGTGATAAAACACACATAGGATGGTTTCCCATTTTATCACTTCTAGGTGTGAAGCTCTTTGGCATTACTTATCTTCACAGTATTGTATATCCATCATCACTATTCCAGACCATCTTTCATTAGTCAAAGGAGAAATACTGAATGTTGTTGCAATAATTAATCTTATTTTAGGGCTGTTATTTATACCAAGATGATTTTATACAAGTGCACTATAATTTGAACATATATATGCCCCATTTACCTTTCTTATCTTCTCCTGCTTTAGATCTCTCTCTCTCTCTCTCTCTCTCTCTCTCTCTCTCTCTCTCTCTCTGTGTCCCTTTCTCCTCTTCCTGTGTGTGGATAGAGAAGTGAAAGGCTACCTCCTACCTCTGTGCTTCTCCTCTAAGTTGCATTGTTTATAACATGGACTTTATCCATCTGGAATAAATTGCAGACTTGAATTTTGATTAAACATTTGAAATTTGACAAGAAAGTTTAAGACTTGCCTTCAATCATTGAATTATTACACCTGTAATATAAATATCATATTGATTTCTTATAATCTTTTGGGAATGTTATCATCAGTGAAATTTCTCTGTCCAGTATATGAAATCATGGTAAAATTACCAATTGGTACTCAGGAGTTTATATATGACCTTGTTTCTTTATTCTTTGGAAAAAATTCACAAACTTATAAAACTGATATGTAATTTTAATAGTTAAATTTTTATTTACCATACCTGTGTGTGTATGTGTGTACACATATGTTTTATAAGTGTAGGTAAATAGGTAAATGTGTCCATGATGAAGAAGTGGAGGCTCAGGAGACAGCTTTTGTGTGCTGCTTGTCTTGTTTCACCATGGGCTCTGGGACTTGAACTTAGATTGTCAGGGTTATGGTCAGGTACTCCAAACCACTGAGATACCTCATCAACCCTTGATAAACCTATTGCAGAATATTTCATTGTGACTGTGTAGAATATTTGAAGGTGTATATGATCTTCATGTATACTTATGAGGTGGAAGGAAAGAACTTATCAATATTGAATTTCTGTATGCTTTTTAAAATTCTACTTAATGTGTATTAAATCAATCTCTTTAAATAGTTATTTTATATTAGTGCTGATTATTTTTCAATGCAATAAAGTAATCAACTTTTTATGACTTACTAAATCTATACCTGCACCTCTTATTATACATTCATTTTACTTTGGTATTTCAGTTTCAGCAACCAATTACATTGAAAAAAAATCATATACAATTGTCTTTTCTCTGAATTGTCAAAGTAGCATGTCACATACTGAATGCTAGGGTCCCTTAAGGAACAGGTTCAGGAAAGAAGAATTAGGATACAAAATTGATATCTACACATTGTTTTCTTGTCTTAGCACAAAATTCATATTTTTGTAATCATACATTTTTTGTATAATTAACTGCAAAACCCAAAGATGGATTAAAAAATTAAACAGTAATGATATCTTGCAAAATCTTTTTCTTTTTACTCTGCTTGCAAGGGTTGTGCTGAGTACTTAACCAAGGCTGCTATACCTGCTAGGCCAGCATTCTAAAGCTCACCTGTGTCCTGCATCTTACATGTCTTCCTGGCAGTTCTTTCCTTTCCTCAGATATAGCAAATAATTTGTAAAGATAGGAAATATTACAATAAATAAAGTCATAGAAAATAATATGAAAATACTGACTAATCCAATATATGACCACAATTAAATTAGCTGCCTAATTCTGGATTGCTTAAATTGAGTCAGGACTTAAAGTTTAAAAAAAATAAAAATAATATAAAATATGCAGTGTTTAAGATACATTACAATTTCTAAACTATTGTCCTAATTTAAGTATAGGAGATATCACAATACTACACATTTTTAAAAAAAATATTTATTTATTTATATTTTATGTTCACTTGTGTTTTGTTTCCATGTATGTCTGTATGAGGATGTCAGATCTTGAAATTAGAGAGAGCTGTGAGCTGCCACATGGGCACTAGTAATTGATCCCTTGGTTCTTTGGAAGAATGTGGAGACTGAAAAATGCAGGCCCATTTCCACCTTGTCTGACCATCTGAGAGTTTGGAGATTTGACAAGCACAGCTGCACATCCTACCTCAGAAGGTGACTGCTTGGTTTCTTTGAAATTAAGATAGCTCAGTGCCATCCTGATGGGAGGTCAGGATATGCAAATTTACTTCTGCTCCTTCCTTCTTCACTATGAGGTCACCTAGGGAAGGGCAGTCTTCAGTGTGTGTTACCTAGAGCACCTTCACTACCTATACAACAGAATGCTAATGATTTAATGTCTCAGAGTTGACTGCATGAGTTACCATTTGTATCATGTTCATAAAGTCTTCTGTTACCTTCTCCCCCATTTATGTTGGGTATAAAAGCTGTGGAAAAATAAAAGCCGGCGAATTTGAGGGTTTCAGTCTATGTTTTCAGAAGAACAGCAAGTGCTCTCAACTGTTGAGCCATCTCTCCAGCCCCACAGCACTTCAAATCTTAAGCATAACACTTTAAGTTAAAAGAATATAATTAGAAATACTCTATTCTTCTAAAGCTAATTTTTGAAAATACAAAAACTTCTAGTAAATGGTTACTAAAACCAGGTCATTTCTCCAAATGCTAGCAATGTTATTAGTAATATTATTTATAGATATGTGAATTTTATTTTTTTTTACAAATGACTGAAATATTTTATTTTTCTTTGCACAGTGATGTGATGCTGGAGCCTGAATATATCACTCAACGGTAGAAAATTAGAAATTGTCATTTCTTTAGGAATGGAGAACAAAAACTCTTGGGTAATTTAAGTGGTGAATAAACTTACAGATATAAATGCAAATGTTCCCAACTCAATACAAATAAACCAATTTGGTCAAGAGGAAAAACAGAACAGAAACTGGGTCCTAAGACTTGGTCTTTTCCACCCTGTTAGATGTAAAGATGAAAGTGCAAATTGGGACTTGATCCCCTGTGTGCCTGGAGAAATCAGGGAACACTCAACTGCTAGTTAACAGACTGAACATATCACGTTATGATGCTATTATGCTGATCAAGGAGGCTGAGGATTTCTTTTCTACAGCATAAGCCACAGTGACCACAGTACATGGTTACATGCACAGAGAATTAAATATATACCAACTGAACAGTTAACTTGAGTACAAAGTCAAAAATCCGCAACAGATTGTATGACCCAGTGCTGATATCAGACCCAAGAGTCAAAACATATTTATTTTAAAATGCGTCTTCCAGAAAGTGTCATTCTTTACATTCAGGAGGCTAGTATGAAGTATGTATATTTGCCAGGGCAAATCGATACTTTATAATGAGATTATGAAGCTGATGCCTGGCACCTGCTCAATTCATCTAGAAGCATTTGAGGTAGAATATGGCGGGGCTGGACTTAATCATAATCCTGCTTGCTGATCCACATCTGCTGTAAGGTGGAGTCAAGGATAGAGTTGCCAATCCATAATGAGTACTTGAGTTCCAGGGTAACAAGGAACTTGATCTTCACCCTGCTGGGAGCTATGGCTGTGGTCACCTTCTATATCTAGTCACCAAATGCCTAGATACATACATAACAGTGCTACCAGACAGCACTGTGGTGGCACACATGTCCTTCTAGATGTCCACATCACATTTCATTGAATGTGATTGCATGGATGCCACAGGACTTCAAGGCCAGGAAGGAGGGCTGGTAGAGCACCTCTGGACACTGGAATCTTCTAGTGCCCATGATGATCACCTGCCCATTGGGCAGATTATAGCTTCTATCCAAGGAGGAGGTGTTGCAGCATTTGCCATTTGTTGCTCAAAATCCAGGTTAATATAGCACCAATTTTCCTTCATGTCTACTATGCATGTGCTGATAATTTATGCCTCTTAGAACATTTTGCTCCTTTGTTAAGCCTGCTTTAATGATCGTGTTTGCATGAATCAGTCATACAAATAGTCATGTAAATAGATAGTCATCAGGTAACTACTTCTAACATTTTCCTCTGCTTGATGAAAAACTATAGCCTTCTCCCATTGCTAATATGTATTTGGAAATTTGCAATTGTTTATGCTACTATTGTTGTAAAACTCATAAAAATCACTATGCTTTTCCCAATCAGCTTTGCCTTAGGACTTCATTATACTTGTAAAATTTAAAGTCAAGTTCTAAACGTTCAAATTCAAGTCATCACATATGACTAATCTCCTTTTGTTAGCCACAGATCTAACTATATGTAAAATAATTCATTATATTCTTATTGTCCTATTATGATTTCACCTACCAATACTCCAACTCAACAGAATGAGTTCTCCTAACCTACTAGTGTTTCTAGATTTCCTCTACTTCAATTCATTTTGTCCTCTATATGCCTTGAATTGTACAGAAAATTCAATTTTGCAAGGAGCTACAGGGATGATACCAAATCTAATATTCTTATACCTGATAAGGATTAATATGAAGGGCTCCAACCAGATGAGAAAAACGTCACCTCTAAGAATCCAGGCAAATGGATCCTGGCTGAGAAGTCACCCACAATTTTGCTCTATTTACATTCTGAAGTACCATACGATACAGATTGATTCTTAAATTCTTTAAGCAGACCTATAAATGAAACTGGAACACAGAAAGGTTAATACAGTTATTATATTTGAGGAATATAACTTTGCTTTAATCTATATTTACCAGAATATATCCATATGATTATCTTAACTTTGTATGGTATATTTTAAACATCTAATTGTAATGGATAATCATCAGTAGATTGGCATTAGAATTTGGATGATGTAAGTTTTGCCTCAAGAGATACATAGAGGAATCATAGTGACAGCTGAAATATTAAAAGGCTCCTTGAAGAAGAAAATTGCATTTATCTGATAGAATTGAGAGAACATACTATTATATTGGCAATATTTTTGTGACAATATGAGATAAATTTTGTTAGCAATTTTAAGTGTTTCTGTAGCCTGTGTCATACAATTATATAGCTATGTTGATAGAAAAGTTTCCAGCAAACGTCTATTGGGGACAGTAATTCAATTATAGCAGATGGGAGGACATGCATCAGCATGAGGAAACAGGATTGCTGCAATCACTTTCCTCAATCTGCAGCTAATGAGATTTATCCTTCATACAATATCATTTCCTCTTAGGTTAGGATAGAATCTTTCAAGGCACAGCTAACTAGCTCACTCCTTACACCCATATCAGTTTATAAACTTTCAAAATGCTGATGTCTTTATTTTATCTTTTTTTTAACTCTTTAAGAAAAGAAATCCCACTATGTTCTAACTAACATGTTTCTTCTTTCTTGTAAAGCTCTTTCCGTATCCCCCAATTTGTAACCCACACTTTAAACACTGAGAATGTAGTGGGAAGCTGCCAAAAGTGTCTTTGTCATTTGCAGGCATACAGAGAGGGCTCTTGTTTTCAAAGCCATTGCAGAGGGAATTCTGTACAGAGAGGACCATTTGACATCAGTTTTTCAGCATTTTGATTATCATTATTGAATCAGCTATTCTAATTTCAAGAAGAGATTACCATCTCCCTCCTCCTGGATGTGTGGATTCAGAAAGGTCTGGTCTAGGTAGTTCACATCCTCAGACAAAGAATAAAATGAATGGGAAACTGACACCAAGAGAATTTAAATGTCCTCATCAAAATAAAGATTAAATTATGGACTCTAAGTGTAATTCTTATGGGCATCTTTTGACTTGCTGTGTCTGGCCTACTTATTTCCCATGACATTTGCAAATGAGGAAGTATTTTCTTGTTTAACTTGAAAAGTCTTCTGCATTCTTTATCATTTATCTTATTCTGTAAAATTGGAATTAAAATTCTGTTTCTACATGAAATCTTTTCTAATAAAGTCCAAGCTTACATAACTCTTTCAGGTTATCCAGTACCAAATATTCAGCCCTAAAAAAATCAATATAAGTAACATTATACATAAAGGGCTGGTTATAGTTAGGATTATATGCAAATATATGTACAAACATGCATACAATAATAATTAAATATAACACATAAATTCAAAAGTGAGAAAACTGGTATATGGAAAGTTTCAGAGGGAGGGAAGGAAGGGATAAACATACTTACAATCTCAAAAATCAAAGAAAAAAATTTCTTTGTCTTTACTGCATATCCATAGAAACGATTATATTAACCACTTAAAAGATTTCTTTGCACTTTTCATAGAAACAAACTTACTACTAACCCCCTTTATATCTTAAAAAAGAAATGAAAAACTTTTTCATGTCACTTCATTTTACCTTTTATCTTTCAGTTGACATTAATTGAGCTCTTTATGTCTGACTGTATCTAAAATTACATACATAAGAAAGAAATGTTTTCTAGGCGCTTTTAATCTTTGGGGAAGGAGAAGCAAAATGACTAGCCAACTTAGGTGGAGCCCATGTGCATCAGGGAAGGCAGTGCAAACATGGACAGAATATATTTTAATACACATTTAAACAAGGCCAAATTGTTCAAAAGCAGATATTTGAACAGGTTTCTGAGTGGCGTCTCTTCCTTTTTTTTTTTTTTTTTTTTTAAATCACATGAACATCAAGCTAGGTCCCTGCTATACTTAATTACATGATATTTCTTATGAACAGGCAACTGTCATATGATGTTTACCACTTAGCTGTAAGGGGAGTCCTCTGTTATATATAGTAGAAGAAGATTCTGAAAAGTATTTTTTCCAGTTGGTTGATAGTTAAGGATATTTTCATGCTTTTAAGATTGTGCATAATTTATATTTTAGAGAGTATCTATTGCCCAAGGCTCCTTTTCAGGAATGATAAATAGGTTGGTTAAGAAAAGATATTAATTCCAGGAAAGATTTATTGAGAATTATTCCTGTGAAGTGTAAAGGGTGTTACCTAACTATTTCCCCCGTAGTGAATCACTACCTCTTAAGTGGGGAAGGGAACAAATTGCAAAGCTAAGGAAAATTCAAATGAGAAACAAGACAGACAAGGCTTAGGAAGTACACAAAGCTGAGGAGACCCAGGAATCTTTTTGAAAATTCACAAGGCAGTTTCTCCCTAGGGGTATATCAGCATTAACCACTACTAGGGAGAAGAATCCCGAGAGCTGAAACCATTGGAATGTTGTACAGGAAACTCCAGAGATGCAGCTTTGTATGCTATCACCCAGCTAACAAGGGCTTCTTGTTGAGTCCCTTCTGCTCCTCACCTCTACTATACTAGCAGATTTAACTACAACGTAATCATTAGTTTGTGTTGTAATATAGGCTGGAGTGGGGTCATTTCTTTGTCTTATCATAGTGTCCTTTCTGAGATGAATATATGCTTGCTGCCCTCTCCCCAGGTAAAATTCTACAATAAGGGAAAGTAAGAATAGGCAGCAAAAGTCTTTTCAATTGCATATAGTTTTGACTTCCAAGATCTGGGATATAGGAGAAGAGTCAGAGAGAAGAGAAATAATTTCAGAATGTGACACACTTCTAGGACACCAAAATGAGGGATCAATAGTGTTATGAAAATACACAAAATGTTTTGATTTCCTCACATTAGCTTGAACAGAAAAATCCCACAGAGAGAATGCTACCTCACTGATGTTCAATTGGTTAGCTGAGTTAACAACATTGAAGAACTGGTGAGATGGCTCAATGGGTAAAGTGCTTGCCATGTATGTGTAATGGCCTGAGCTCAGTTTCTCAGAGACCCTGTAAAGCCAAGCACAGTAGCAGGTGCCTATAATCCCTGTGTTCCTGTGGCCAGATGGGCATTGGGAACTGGAGAAATACCAGAAATTCTTTGGCCAGATAGCTTGGCACATGTAGCACAAAGAACAACAAACAGACCCTGTCAAGGTAAAAGCAAGGGCAACACCTGAAGTTGTGTTCCAGTATCCACATGTATACCATTATAGGCATGTGCCTGCTTTCATGAAAAAGTACTCCCTTTGCATGTGCACAGACATCCACACTCACACACATGAGAGGGGAGTGAGGGAATGAGGAAGGGGGAGACACAGAGAGAAAGAGAAAGGAAGTATTATAAGAGGCTTTAAAAGAAGATACTGACAAAGCCATGATTTTAAATGTCATATTCTTTGTTTTTATACTGGAAGGGAATGCTATATTTATAGACTTATATATTTGCTTCCACATTTTCAGATTCTATCAAGATGTTATCTCATATATTTGTCACAGGAAAGAATCTGAATGAATGGAAGCATAAAGTCAACATTATAATTCATTTTTGAGGTAATACATTACCTAGCATCTTTTTGTCACTTTATATAGCCCTAGTTATACATCTGACTCATTGGTTCAATTGTGATTTCTTGGTAGGCTGCTGACTCATTCTTTTGCTCTCTTTTGCAAGAATTTTTAAAGCATGCATATGTTTTTAACATTTACTTGCCCTTTTATCCACTACTCTCTCCAGGAAAAGTCATTAAATAGGAAGAGCAGAAATAACATGAATTGCAGTTATTGTCAAAGCACTTTGCAAATATCAAATGAATAGTCAGTACTGCATGCCTGGCCTTGAAATTCTGAAGGCAACCTTTTGTTTTTCCATTTGATTGCACATATATTACAAAAGATCTAGCATTTAATACAGCATAAATCATGAAGGAAATGTTTTGCTGGAAATTGTTGCTAAGGATGCCCAGAAAATAACTTTAAATTCTGTAAAACTTTTGGAAACAGGACATCAAGGGCACAAATTCAGGGATTGGGATTGGGTTAAAGTATAAAATACAGAGCATATATATAGAATAACTAACCATAAATACTGATTAAATGTGATATACAGTAAATACTCTTAAAGTATAGAAACCAATAGTTTTCTCTCTGAAAGTTTATATGCATTGCCTCTTAAATACTTTGTACTGCCATGCTTTTAGGTTTCACTAATAATTTCTTCAGAAAGCAGCTTCATTTAGATGTGAATACCATTGTTTATTGTCCAAACCTACAAGACACTGCACATGCTATGATACATGTATACTATTAATGACCTCACTTATTGAAACAATGATATTTACTCTTATCCCTACTCACCTATGATTGAATAGTACTTCACCAAGCAAAATTATGGACACAAAAGGCAACATCTAGAATTATTTCCAAATGATCAGTGCGTGTAGTTACTGCCAAGCACAATGCAGATATGCACATAGGTGGCATATTGTACTTTGAATAAGGAATTAACAGTTTAGCTTTTAACATAAATGTCAATGTGTGGATATTCTTTTCACTACTACCCAGTGGGTAAGGGTTAAGGGGGTGTTAAGATAGTTTTGCAGTTACGGACACTTCCCTCACAAGCCTACTCACTTGAGTTTGATTCTCCAAACCTGAAATCTAACACCATAGAATGAGACTCATATTTTTAAAAGATGCTATGACACACATAGACACATAGACCTACACAGAAAACACATGTGTATCATATACACACATAAATAAATAGATAAATAAACAGATAACAAACGAACAAGTAAATAAATAATGCTACCTGAGAACATTTAGCAATGTCCTGGGAAATGTGTCATCTGTCCAAGGTCATAATTACCTAGTGCTATTTGTATGCCACATGCAAATGTTTTCCTTAAATATACATCTTGCTTATGTAGAAGGTAACTTACTACAAAATCTTTTCTAATTCTCACCGGATGTCATGGAATGCACAGGAAACCCACAATATAGCATTTGCTGCCTTAAAAAATATGACCAGATGAACATAAGCGATTTTTATGTTTTTAATGATGGAAGTTGGGTGGCTGCTAATTTAACCTGATTGGTAGTTCTCCATCTTTCTCCTTAATTGACAAGAAATTCCTGGTTATTTTAATGATGACTAACTAAAATGTCAGTCATTCAGGTAATTGTTATTTTCTATTCAATCATTGATTACCCAATAGATTATACAGCTTCCCTTAACTTTCTAAAAAAGGTTCAAAAATGAAAAACATTTTATTTCAAAATGTTGCTCAGCCATATAGCACTGCTATTCAAGTTTAAGGATGTAACAACACTGATTATGTAAGAAGCTTATAATGCAAAGTCAAAAAGCTTTTGGACAGAATTCAGTAGCTTTCATACTTTATGTAGCTCCTATACTTAAATCTTTCCTAAATAAATAGTTTATAGTATAATGTAAAAAGTAGTACCAAACATTTTAACAGGCATGATTATAAAATTGAGAAATGACTCAAGTTTTTTTTTTTATATGTGAATCTGATCTTAGAATTTTTAGACTTATGTATTTAATTTGGATTTCTTTTCAGATCAAGAAACTAGAAAGGGCCCACAGTAGAGAAAAGAAAGCAAAGGCCTTTGGGCAGGGTGTTCATAGTAATAAACATATTATATAAAAGTAAGACGGAAGCCACTGGGGCCTATAGGTTAAATCAAGGTTGGAAGTTGATGTGGAATAATCCTTCTGTATACTGTGAATATGTATTATTCTCATTGGTTAATAAAAGCTGATAGGCCAGTAGCCAGGCAGGAAGTATAGGTGGGACAGCCAGAGACAGAGGACTCTGTGCAAAAGAAGGATGGAGTCAGAGGAGATGCCAGCCAGACGTTTAGGAAGAGGATGTGTAGAAAATGAGGCAATAAGCCATAAGTCATGTGGGAAAGCATAGATAGGAAATATGGCTGAATTTAAATGTATGAGTTAGTTAGTAACAAGCCTGAGCTATTGGTTGAGCAATTTAATTTATATTAACTCTCTGTATCAGTTGTTTGGGAAGCTGCTGTCAGTTACTTGGGAGCAGGCAGATGGGACAGGAAAGCTCTGCTTAGAAAAAGCAATGTATGGAGGAGAAAAAGAGGGGAAGAATGTGTTAATGTACAAGTAATGATGTATGAAAACATTTTATTGAAACCAATTATGTTATAATCTCATTAAATAATATATAATTATCAAAAAGGAGGTTGAATTGAGGTACCCTAAATGAGTGGGCAATATTTCCCTTGGATGCCATAGGCTATTAAACAGAATCTCAATGACATATGTGGGATACAACCCTATGAGCTATTTATCAGGTAGGCCCTAGAACACACATACAAAAAAAATACAACACAGTTTATTCCCATTGTTTTTAGTTATCAACCATCGTAACATGAGGGCCTACTTGTTGGGGTTTATGTCCTGTCCGTTTCCCACAGCTGTTTCACCAAAAAAAAAAAAAAAAAAAAAAAAAAAAAAATCACACACAGAGGTCTATATTAGGTTATAAACTGATTGGCCCATTAGCTCAGGCTTTGTATTAGCTCTTATAACTTATATAGCCCATTATTCTTATCTATGTTAGCCACATGGTTCAGTACCTTTCTCAGCGGGGCAGGTCACATATTGCTTCTTTGGTGGTCTGGACAGGAGTGTGGGGGAGCTTTCTGCTTCCCAGAATTCTCCTATTCTCCTTGCTCTGCCTCTATTTCCTGTCTGGTTGTTCCACCTATACATCCTGGCTAATAGCCAATCAGCATTTATTTAAATCATGATTGACAGAATACAGACAATTTTCCTGCACCGAACCATTGGTAAGACCTGCTGCTGAAAATACAACTTACACCACTTCCAGCACAAATGAAGCTTGACTGACCTAGAAACTCCTACTGGCCACAGTTACTGTTTATAATGCCAAAATTTGCAGGCCACCAATAGATACATGTTATCAGTTTACTTATCCAATAGTAGATTCTTATTGCTTTCCTACCAACCTATCATGAAAGATGTTCTGTGTTTTTGATAGTTTCTTGACTATTATTTGGATAATCAATTGTCTTCTGTTGGGACTTGAAGTCAACTTTAGAGAGGGAATTCATGCCTGAAATTCTAAACCTGGTCAAAAACTGATGAATGAGGAGATTGTAGGCCCTGGGGTCAAACCTATCAGTTTTGTTTTGTTAAACAGGTGAGTTCACAAACTGCTTTCTAAATATGCAGAATTGTGCACTTGTATGTAGATCAGTGCTTTTCGGGAACTTAATCAGAGAAGCTTCTTTGTAGTAAGCAAAGAGCAATGTAGAGACTCATAATTCTCATCTAGAGGTGAAGCATCATGAGTTCCTCACCTACTGACATTGGGAATACTTGATCTTGTGTACATTTTGTGTGTGTTATATGTGCAATGGTCATGGCATGTCCAGAAGACAGCACTTCATAGACATTTCCCCATCCTTTGACTCTTATTTTCTTTCTTTCCCCTGTTCTTTGATGTTTTTGTACCTCTGAGAAATTGGTAGAGATTTACTAATTGATATTGAGCACTGAAGTTTTACAATGTACTCCATTTTTTCTTTTCATATTTTTATTGGCTACGTGTGAATTTCACATCACGATTCTAGATCACACTCATACTATAGTTCCTCAGCGTCTACCCTGTCACCGTGTTACCTTCCCCGAGGAAGACGAAAAAGAAGAAGATGAGAAGAGGAAGAAGAAAACAAGTCCAGTTTGTGTTGCCCATATACTCACTGGAGCATGGTCAACTCCCAGTTGCCAGTCCCTTAAAGAAAACTGAGTTCTTCCTTCCTTACACCCCTTCCAGAAGTCATCAGTTGTGGGGAACTATAATTTCCTTATCACAATTAATAAAAGTTCTTTTTGATGGCTTTCTGTCTATGATGCTAAATTTTTGGTGGGTGGGATAGGCTGATATCAGTGGCCAATGTTTCCACAGAAGCTCACAAGGATGTCTGTCCATGGTCTGTTCTGGCACCTGAAACTATATGTACCTAATATTTTAAATAATTATTTATTTTCCCTTAGGAAAAAGACAGACATGTATTTAAAACTATTCACATTTACTCTCTGAAAATAAAATGAAATTTTTATCTAAATACAAACCATAAAACTGATGATTTAAACACAACTATTTGTCCAGGAAAAAATATAATAGAGAATTTAAAAAAGAATTGAAGAAATATATTAGCTTTGTATTCTCTTTATACTAATTTATATTGTTCAGTTGCCTATATTATCTTAAAAGTTAAGAATAAAAATGCTATAAAAAGTAAAATAGGCATTTATACTATGGTGTCAGAGACAAATGAATAATTTGACAGGAAAATATGTTTTCTTTCATTTTTTCTTTTTCTTCCTTTCTTTTCTTTTCTTTTTAACAAACTGCCACTTCTGTAATCTCCTTCTGGTCTTCTTGAAATGAATGGCATCCTACCCAACAAAATATATATTCACTATGGCAGCATCCTTACCTAAATAGATCACTTTAGGAGTGTTAGACCCCCAGTTTGCCGACAGGAACTGGTTGTGCTGTTATGGCGGAAGGCAAACTGAAGATTACCAAATGGAGAAGCTGTACACATATTGAAGGTTTTCCATTTCATATTTGGTATAGAAGCCACTTGCCTCTCATATTCTCTCTTCTATTTCTTGAAAAGAAAGAAACATCTCTTTGATTACTTTTATGTGAAATGTCAAAATTGTCTCCATTAAATTATACATTAAATCATTATGTCAGTAGTTAGGCTATCACTCTCCAATGAATCTATAATCTTTAACAATAGTCTTCACTGTGCTAAAGAAACTGTTTAACATACTGTAGATATTACCTCCTTTAGCTGTCTCTAGCCTGGGCAGTCATAACTTAGCTGTTGGTTAAGAAAATGAATACAGTGAACAATTAAAGCATGCTGTCCACAAATATATTGTAAGTGAGAAACAATAGGACCATATTTAGTAAACATTTAGTTTATCCTAACTGAAGAGAGAATTTTGCATCGACTGTGAAAGTGACTTCTCAGCAGGCCTCTTTGGGAATGCCTAAAATGTAGAGGCCTCACCTTGCTCTCACAATCAGTCGTTGTGTATCACACATCCCATTCCACAACTCCAGGATTGATGGATCTTTTGTCCCTAAGGGCTTTGAACATGCTTTATCTTCTTTGGTAGGATGGAAAGATGCACAGGATAATCTTTGCCTGCTATAGAAACTTTATTGACTAAGTGAATATTCTTTCATGTAAATGCCTTCTAAAATGATTTATAAATTCATTACATATTTTTGGGATAGATCTCCGATTAAGAAATTATTCTGGAGATGACTGTGGATGCTGCTTATTGCCGCCTAGTAAGTACAAAGTCGGAGATGCATTTTATTGACATGCAACTTTCTTTCAAAATAAAAAGTAGTATAAAAGTACTGTTAACCAAAAAAAATTTTAACCTCATACTCCATTCTTTCCCATGCCAATCTTTGTCATATAATTATGCTGCTCTAATGCAAACATTACTACAAAGGTGAATTTTATTTTTTTCATACAATGTGAGTATAAATGTGGCAAAATTTTATTTATTGCACCTAATTGAAATGCCATATACAACTTTAACTCAGAATTGGAAAGTTTCAATTTATGTAACCATAGGTCATCTAGCTATCAATGCTTATCTCTGACTAAATATAAGCTATATCTGTAAAATATAGTAAAGTATTTCTTGGTAGGCATTTTAAGTTATAGAAAAAGTCAACATTTTATGTGATTAAGAAAAAAATTCTTGTTTTGGGTGGTGGTGGCACATGTCTTAATCCCAGAACTCAGAAAGTCAGATACAGATGAATCTCTGAGTTTGCAACCAGCCTGGTCTACAGAGGAAGTACTAAGACAGCCAGAGATCCACAGAGAAACCCTCTCTAGAAACTCATCCCCCAAAAAAAAATTAAGAAAATTTTTTTCTCCACTAGTTTAAAAAAAATGGAGCACTCAAATAAATAGCACTTAACAATGCGAACTTGCCCCAAATCAATTCTTTCCTGTGCTATTATTCATTTGAAAGATTTTACTATATCATAGTCCAGTCTCATAAAGCATGGATGAACAAGATATTTGCAAAAAACACATCTATGATTAAGTTAGATTTGTTTCCATGGAGTCCTAGCATACGCACTTTGAATATTAACAAATGGGCCACACCTGTGATTCTTTCTTTTATCAGTTAATGTTTGTACCCTCTCTGCTTATTCTCACCATCAGTGTGTACGTAATACTTTAAGTTTGGGAAAACTCAGCATTCCTTCTTTCCTTTCTCCCTCCCTTCCTCCCTCCCTCCCTTTCTTCCTTTCTTCCTTACCCCTCCCTCCCTCTCTCTCTCTCCTTCCCTCCCTCTACCTTCCCTGTCTCTCCCTTCCTTCCTTCCTTCCTTCCTTCCTTCCTTCCTTCCTTCCTTCCTTCCTTTCTTCCTTCCTTCCCTCCTTTCTTCCTTCTTTCCTTCCTTTCTTTCTTCCTTTTTTTCACCATAACTAGAAAGAGTTTCATTTAGAGAATACAAGGAAATATTGGTATGCATCTGCTATCAGCCTTCCTTTTCCTGGAGGAAGAGATCAATAAATTCCACTACATATAATGTAAGACTTCTATTTTTTAAAGGTTAGAACGTGAGAAAGGACCTATCTGATGAGAAATCACAGCATGTTTATATGTATGTATATACATATGCACATGTATTTTTAATATATTCTTTACAACGTATTTATTTATTTGATTTTTTATTATATTTTAAAAATAATCTTATTTTACATACCAATCCCAGTTCTTCCCCCCCCTATTTTCCTGCTCCCCGAGTCTCTCCTCACCCCATGCCCCATCCACTCCTCAGAGAGGGTAAGTCCTCCCATAGGGAGTGAAAAATTCTGTCACATCACTTGAGGGAGGACTAAAGGCCTCCGACTGTATCTAGGCTGAACAAGCTATCCTTCCATAGGGAATGAGCTCTAAAGAGCCAGTTTATACACTAGGGATACATTCTGGTCCCATTGTGAGAGTTCATACAGACTGCCAAAGCCATGTAACTGTCACCCACATTCAGAGGGCTTAGTTCTGTCTTATGCAAACTCTCCAGTTGTCAGGAGACTATTCAGAATAATGCAAGCTCTTGCAAATCAATTAAAAAGTGAAACTGTGAGCACATTCATTGTGAAAAATATACGCCTGTGCTATATGCTAAAGTAGATCTGAGTCCTTACGCCCATAAAAACATCAATAGGAAAACAAACATTCAGTAAGTGATGACCTTTCTTATTCTCAGGCAAATATTTCAGATGTCATAATAAGCATATGCAGTATTTGATGAAATAGAAACTATTTATAGAACTTTTGGCATTATGCAGCAGTATTACTTCCTGAAAAACAAGTTGATTTATCTTATAACATTAAAAGTTTCCATAGAATTTTATGAGGTAATATCATTCCTGAGACATAATGTATATATACATCTGGAGATGTGATGGGGCTTTTCAGTGAGGAAGCCTTCAAAATTAAAACAACAAAAACACTTTGAAATAATTATTCATCAAAGAATTTACAGTCAAACAAATGTGCTTAGTTAGATAAAAATATATTTTGATACTAGAAATCTGTTGAATGAGAAAAAAGAAACAAGAAAGCAAAATAATCTCCTAAGTACTTTGTAATTAAATGTGTACAGTGATGTATACATAGTCAGTAAAACTTGTTTAAATTCATCAAAACTTATTATATTTAAAATAAATGAATAAGTATCTGAAAATTACCTTAATAGGATACATTAGAAGAAATGAAATTGTTCATGGACAGAACTAAAAGGGAAATTCAGTAATCTGTTTAAACATAAATTATTGACTTAGTTATCATTGATTATGCATAAATGTTTATATATGTGCATATACTATATATAAATAATTACATATTAAATGCAAACATATATATATATTTATAAGTATGAAATGGCAGGAATGAAAGACTGACAAGGAGCTGTGAGGAGAGGAATGAAGCACGTGTGATTGCCAGTGGAGTGGAGCTATAAAGGTGGATTCCTACACTGGCGGTGTGGGTTGGGTGTATACAGGATCAGAATGAGGCAAAGGAAAAATCAATCAAAATGTAGTGTTCATGAAAACGTCATAAATAAACCTACTACTTTGAATAATAATTTGAAAGTAAAATATTAATAAATATTTAGAAAAGAAAAACTATATGTTTTGTGAAGTGAAGGATAAACTCTAAATCTGAATTAAAATACTATCTAAGGTTAGTCTAATTCCTGTGGCAGGTAGTCTAGATTAAAGTTACATAAATGGTATTAATTCAGTCCATCGAATATTTGTAAGAAATTAGCAAATTTTTATAAGTTGTATTGTGTATAAAACAAAACAGACATGCATATGAAATAATATGTCTAAAAAGCTATGATTAGCTTTCACAATCTAATAATGTCAAGCAAATCTTTCTAAATCTTTATTACTGGATTACTGCATATTCCCCCTCTTTTTTATGTATTAAACTTTATTCCTTTTTAAAATTAAACACTTCTGATAGTTATAATCAATATTTAGCATACAATAATTTGCTTATGACCACAGACATTTTATGTAAAATGGGGAGAAGTTTAACTCTATCCCTTAGAAAGCGATTGAACACATTATTTGTCATTGAGCATATTTTCTAGAAGCATTCATTCAGCCGTTACTGACTTCTGCAAGCAGATTGAAAAATAGAAATGTTTGCCAAAGCCTTCTTGCATAGAATGTGCATTTTTCAAAAGATGTCAGAGAAGAGGATGGGTGGCAGGAAAGGATGAAAGCCAAAAGCTGAAAATGGCCTCAACTCCAGTTACAGAATAGAAGCCAATGTTTTTGTCTTTATAGTGTAACTGTTGCCAGTAGAACACAAGATGAATTTAATGGAGCCCCCAAAACATAACAACTTGAATAAAATGCATTTTTGTTGATGAAAAAGAAAACAATCTTGTGGGTCACAATATTTTGATCCCGTGAATTCAGTTCCCTTTGAAGGTTATTATATTGATTTATGGAGTGTCTTGTTATTATGAAAGGCTATTGCCTTCACTCTAAGGCTTTTCTTTTGCAAAAAGAAACATGATTATCCAGCCGATATCATTAAAGTAAGAGTAAAATTACATTAAAATGCAATATTTGAGAGTTGAACATGAAAGTCAAAGATTTTGCCTCCCTCATCTAAATTTTCCAAGCCTAGAAACCATTTTCAGTGAACTCAGATCAATTTTCAAGAGGAAATGAAACACCTGACTTCTACTATCAAAGACTTTTTCTTTAGCAATTTAGTAAAGTTTAAAACATTCATTTTTCCTTTAATCTAAAATCAACAGCATAGAACAAATAACATTCCATTTAAGGAGAAAGAATTACTTCGCAATATGTTTTATATGGATGCAGCACTACCCAGAGTAACTAATTTTACCATAGGTTTTAGCTAAAAAAAAAAAAAAATGTCAGAAACACAAGCAATCTTTAAAGATTGTTACACATACATGAATCAACAATGCCATTTTGTTTTTATACCTTAGATACTCAAACCAACTGTTTATATTATTACTGTTTTAAGTAGCATACTGCTTAGTATCACATACTTATACTTAAATCAATTGTCTTGTTGCATTTCATCATCTTTAGTGATAATAGCTTTAAACTACCTGTTGAATCATCAAATAAAATAACCTAAACAGAAAAGCAGATAGTCACTGCTGATTTCAATCAAACCTTTCAAGAACAAACACTGATTAAGCTATATAAAAAATATTTTGAAGGTGTAATTTATTACAAATTCATCCAAAGGGGAAAGAATAACCCTGATGTTTTTTAATTTTTTATTTAAAGTTTTTTAAATAATTTTGTAATGTGTTATGTTATTCTTTATATATGTTGCTTTTATTGGTTACTAAATAAAGTTTTTCTGGGCAATGTCTTAGCAGAGTATGACCAGGCAGGAAATCCAAACAGAGATAGAAAGAGAGAGTAAGTGCAGTCAGGAAGATGTGGTGTAGCCACTGAAGGAGAAACTGTGCCCGCCGGAGCATGCTGGAACCTTGTTAGTAGGCCATGGTGATGCACAGATTAATAGAGATGGGCTAATTTAAGATATAAGAGCAAGCTAGCAATATGCCTAAGTGATTGGCATCTGTTTCCATCAGTGAGTGGATGAAGGTTCTGTGATGACAATTAGGGTAGTCATCAACCTGGTTACAGGGGAAAGCCAGTTCAGGTACCCTCTCCATCATTGCTAGGAGTCTTAGCTGAGTCATCCTTGTGGATTCCTGGGAGTTCAATTCCTTTTTTTTTTGTTGTAGCCTGAGGCCTCCTATCCACAGTAGACTGGGGCCTCTATATCAGTTTGTAATCAGAAAAGTGTCCCAGAGACAGCTTTCTATCAAATTTGATAAAGCCAATTTCTCAACTGATATTCCATCTTCCTCTGTGTGTCAAGCTGACAACCAAGATCAACCATCACAATCCCTATGCTACAGATATCAGCATTCCTTCCAGTCAGGAAATGAGAGATCACTAAGTGGCCCATCATGATGGATGAATAAAGCATATTTTAAATCATTTAACGGAACAAATCCCTGCTCTTGACAACAATCTGGATAGAAATGCATATAACAGAGATAAATGAAAAAAAAATTGAAAGATGATCATCACATGGTTCCATTAATTGTGGAGTATGAAAATGCCTGAATAGAAGTTAAAAGGGAATAATGGTAGTTATCAGATTCAAGAGGAATGCATGTAATAGCAGAATACAATATATTAGGAGAACCAAATTATAGTTAGAAACAAGAAGCTAAAATGAGAACTTTGCATTCAAATAGTCAGTCATCTTCTGGACTCCTAAAAGCTAACTTTTCATTCAAGTGTTAGAGTCCCATAGAAATGTATAATGTGCTACATATTTTAAATAGCTAAAGACAGAGGTTTTAAAACTAAAGAAATTGTAAACATTTGAAGACAGGTATGCATGTGCTGTATTTACTTATTAGTTAGCACTGAGTAACATTCTGGGGTCAGTAGATTCAGTGGTTAAAAAAATGGGTCCTAATTGTCCTTAGCACATCTTTCTGTCTTACACACACTAAATTATTTTTGTAGTACAAAGCATTACACACGAACCCAAGGCATGGGTTTTAAGACCAGTCTTAGACGGTAGTCAGACACCACAGGGAAATTTCAATGAGCAGGAAAGGGAAGCACTGAAGTTGAAAAAGGACCTGCCTCACACACCCTTAAGGAGGCAAAGACTGAAAAGAGTTGAAGAGACAACCTGCTTATTAGATGGAGGGAAGGCTGAGGGGAGGCAAGCAAGGCAAATCCACAGCAAACAGGCTTTTAAATCTTATAGGAAGGAGGACAGATTCTATTTTTAGAGAAATAAGAATCATCCAAATATTTGTAGGACTGTTTAGAATGGCTTTTACTCTTAATTTTAACTCACAAATAATGTAATGTGAGCCCAAATGGTAGGAATATATCCATAAGATTATTTTATAAAATGGTGGTAAGAATGATTTCTAAAGTATTAAATATCCCCTTATTCTTTTTACCCTTTTTATTAAAAATTTATTTTATTTTCTCACATAATATATCCTGAGTATGGTTTCTCTCTGTCTACTCCTCCAATTGCCTCCATATCTCCCCTCCCATCCACATCCATCCCTTTCTGCCTCTCATTAGAAAATAAGGAAGTTTTTAAGGGATAATAGCAAAACAAAATATATTAAATAAAATACACAAAAGTGACATTATAAACAAACACACCACAAAGTTGGACAAGAAAAACCAACAGAAGGGAAAGACCCTGAGAGAAAGCACAAGAATCAGACCTACACGTTAGCTCACTAAGTAATCCCATAAAAGCACTAAACTGGAAATCATGATACATATACAAAGGACCTGACGCAGATTTGTGCAGGCCCTGTGCTTGCTGCCACAGTCTCTTTCCGTTGTTCACCTGAGCATTGCTCATGTTGATTTAGAGGACCTGGTTTTCTTGTTTTCTCCATCCTCTCCAGCTCTAATAATCTTTCCACCTCTTCTTTTACAGGATTCGCTGAGCCCTTAAGGGAGGGATTTGATGGAGAAATCCTGTTTAGGAGTGTGTATTCTAAGGTCTCTCACTCTGTGCACACTGTCTATCTATAGATCTTTGCTTTTGTTCCCATCTGCTGCAGGAGGAAGTTTCTCTGCTGATGGCTGGGCAAGCTGTATTATGCTTTATTGGGATGCCCTGATGATTTCAGGTTGTAGTCTAAGACGGCCTGCCTAATAACATTCTTAAAGCTTGGCAAAATGAAGGACTTTCTCCCCAGCAAAGGTTCCTGCTTTTTATGTGCCCTTATTGGGAGGATGTCTCTAGGTCTGATTGCCTGAGTTATCTCAAGGATGACCCTTTTCAGCAAATGCTCTTTCTCTGATGTCTACATGATAACTATGTTAATGCTCTAGTCATTTTTATATGACGGGGCTTCCATTAATTCAGCTATTAAATAGGAGTGAGCCACTTAATGCAAATTAGAGTTTGCTTCCCAGTCCTATGTATTTCCTATACTCTGGAATGAAGTTGAGTTGTCTCACTGAAGTCATGCCCCAGAGGTCTATCTCTGTGGTATCCACAGATGTCAGAATCATGTTTCCCCTCTTCTGTGCCCTCCACCTTCATACACCGATGACCAATGATCCCCAAGGAAGAAGAAGACCCACAATGTTACATTAATTATTCTTTTTAACACTCTAAATAACAGAACATCCTCCAACACCAAAGGTAGCTTACATTTGAAATCAATACCCAATTAAATCTGATCTCAAATTTGGTATTTCCTGAATATATTTGGCATCATCCCATTGATTCTCACTTTCCAAAATAAATATGTAGGCAGGTGTGATTAATTCACTTCATCTGTAAGTCATAAATGGAATTGTCTTATTTCAAACTTCTAGTAACTTACAAAATTTCAAATTAATATTCATAGGTAGGTGTCATACATTCATTATTTGGCATGAGCCTTACATGAATTGCATCATAATGCTGTAAGGATTTTCTAATGCAAGAATAGAATAAGCTGCATTTTAATTCGTGCTTTCATTGGGCACTTTGAAATTAAATATAAAGCAGTGGTTTTCCCAAGGAGGTCCAGTATTAGAATATTAGGGTACTTTTAATTAGTCTCCATCAGCAGGGTGGGTTTACCTATGTGATTGTCCATGTGAAATGCATATAAATCCTGGAGCATCACTCATGAATTTAAATCAGAATGTTCATCAACTAAATGTTGGCAAGGTGAAAGATAAAAGCCAGTGAAGGTCCTTCCCAGCCTGTGTCACTAATGATAAACAGTATTAACTGCTTCTGTAGGCACTAATGCTGCTATCTTGGGAACACAGGCAGCTACCATGAGAACGTTACAGCTTCACTAATCATACTTTTGTTTGTCACAAAATACCAAACAAAATCTCAACAAGGAAACAGTAAATAATAGAAGTTTTGAACAAAATAAGGTCACATAAATATGTGGATCTCTAAATATCTGGTGCATTCCTCATTAAAAATCATGCTTATTATTGCAGCATTTTATTATAGGTAAAGACAAAAAAACAAACAGAATAATAGAAAATTTAGTGAAACATGAGTGGATTCATTAGAGAGCATCTCATGTCTAAAGAGATCATGAATTCAGTCTGTATTTTAATACTACAAAATATTTATGTGAACAAAGGATGCTGTTTACAGAAATTAGCATTTCAAAACTGGGTATTAGCAATAATTTACTTATTCTAGTTCATTTAAAATCTTCCTTTGTGGTATTATATCTCATATGTAAATAATTTCAGGAAATTCTATTGCTTATAATTTGGAATGCAAAATATTCATTATTGAGTAAATTTTAAGGTGTGTTCCACAAATTAAGAAAATTCAAGACAGTTCTATATCTAATATAGTAAGTAACAAATTTTTCATTCCCTTCAAAACATGACAAAGATTCATTATCTATTGTCCTAAGAAAACACACAGAAATTCAAAATAATGTACAATTTTAAAAATCCTAAAATTTGTTTTGGGCACTACATAATATTCAGTTACTTCTCAGCACTGTAAGAACTATTACATCCCCAAATCATTCACAGATTCTATTATGTTCAATGGCCTAATTTTCTTGTTAGAGTTTTCCTTCTTAGATAACATTCCTAACATGTTTTACTCCAATTTTCTATTTCCACTACATTTCCAATGAGATTAATAAAATGATGTTTCAAGAAGTACGAATTAATCAACCAATTAGTTAACTCCGCTACTAATTATACAAAAGCCTTGTCTTGTGGTCCCTGCTGTGTGATTGCTTTCAAATGTTGCATGGTGAATTCAGTTACTAAATTTCAATGGGGGAATTGTTAGTTTTGCTAAGTTAAATCTCAAGGGCAGCTAAATAACATGCATATAATTTAAAAGACATGTATGACCAGCCAGATCATGCCCTTTAAGTCTGCAAAACTCTCTGATGAGAATGATCCTGATAAGAAATCTTATGTTTGCTTTGACCGATGACAGGTTTGGTTTCTATAAAGCACTGTGACACTAGTACCTATTTTCTAAAGTTGTTTTGCAGAGTAAATTACATAAAATATATGAGCTTGTTAGAGTAAAAGCTGAATACATTATGCATGCAGTGATTGGCTTATTATATTTAAATGGGTCACTTTAGGAATGGTTATTGGGGCATATAAAATAACAAGAGAATATACTGACTAGGTTTATTTAACTATTATGAATATAGCACATAAATAACATATAATTAATTTCCTAGGAAATAGGATACTGAATATTTTATAGTATAGAAGGATAATATACTAAATTATATGGACAAAAAATTGAGGACCAAGTTTTGTAATTTTATTTAAGTGAAATCAGAGAGAAAAATTTGCACATTCAGTTTTCATAGGTCAAAAATCAGTTCAATGGGTATCTGATTTTAAATAAGTTTTTGTCATTATTATCACCTTTTATATTTAAGTAATATATATATATATATATATATATATATATATATTGTATTTATTATAAACTTTGGTCAGAACAACATAGATTGGGTTCTAAAACTCAGTTCTATCACAAAGAGTGGTGTGAATTTGGCAGAGAATTCTGCTCATCTGACCTTGAATTTCCCACCATACAAAATGTGGGAAAAGACTATGGGGTGAGGACAAATTCTGTGTTGCACAGATACTATCCCACACTCCTTAGAAGACTACTATTTTGTTGCTTCACAGATAGGGAAACAAGAAAGTTAAGTTCAAAGATTGATTAATTTTCATCAAAATAGCCACTGTGTGTCACACAGACTGTACAAACACACACACCCACAAACATACACATTCACACTTTTAAGAAGAATTAGACAAACACTCGGATCTAATTTTGAGTTATTTCTCTTTAAAAAATAACTCTTTTTTGTTTGTTTGCTTTCAGGGCTCTATTTGATTGAATCGCCTTCATGTAGAATCAAGATATTTTAAAATTCTGCTTTTCAATTTCAGTTTTTAAAATAACAAAGTATTGAAGTCACTACCAAAAATGACTAAGAGGGGAAAAAAGTACATATGAGAAGAGGAATAAATGAAAACATTTTAGAATGCTGTTTCTCTTTGGTAATATTATTATTAAAAAATTAAGCATAAAAGTCACTTGATATTGACTATTTCAGAGCAATGTGTCAAAATTTCTAGAATACAAGGGCATACATCTGTAAAATACGTGAGGAGGCAATATAAATGTAGGTTTACCATTGTTAGCTGCCATTTTCCCAATTTGTACCAATCCTCATTCTTGAGATATCAATTACTTATCCTATTACCACAGGGAAAGTTAAAACTGCACGTTAAGAAAATATCTGAAAATAGTACTAATTCACATAGTGCTAACCCATGCTTCTGTAATCATAGTGTCGAAAGTCTGAAGTGCCACTTCCAACACTGTACTTTTTGCTCTTCCTTGTAACTATTGTTGAAGATAAAATTAGATCATCAGAAGCCAGTGGTCTGTGAAGGACACAATGTCTCTCTATCACAACTGAACAATTGTTAGTCATGTACAACTCTCAAGCTTGGCACTGAAAAGTTATGAGCATTCAGGAGTTCTAGTCATACACAAAATTCAGTTGATAATAGCTTTATTAATTGCAATAAAAGTATTGAAGAGGTGTCTTTGCTAAGAAGATAGGGAATGACGCACAAATCATTTTGGTGGAAAATGCGTGAGTGTTTATATTTCAATTATTTCTTCATCTTGCTTCCTATATATCCCGCAGGATATGAATTTATTGATACCATACTAAGTTCTAGGCAATTGCCTGGGTACAAATGATACAATTGTAAATATGTATGGTCACTTTTGTGGGACCACATAGAATATTAGGGAATAGATGTTTACAAGATGACAAATTTGTATGATCATTACAGGGCACATAGAAAGACTGGGATATCATTCATATTAATATACAAGATTCTGGAGCCTTGAAAATTCATTTTATTTATTTTGAAGCTTAGCATGGTACCTTAAGCTTAAGTGTGGTACCTTAGTATGACAGGGATGTAAATAAGTAATTGTAGAGATGAAATAAGGTATATTTCTTATTTATTGGTTATTAGAAATAAATGTTGACTTCAAGTAAATTTGAAGATTTTTAGATTTACAAAATTGACTCTTTAACACATTTTAAAGTTTATTTCATGTGGGCACAAAGATATTAAAAATATTATTTGACTTTATATATTTTGACTTTATATATTTTGACTTTATATATCAATTAATCCAATTGAGAACATAACATTATGATATATTTATTCCCTCTGACATGAAATACTTGCTCCCGAAAATTCATTGAAAATGCATGTTTGAGTATGTTTTAAGGCAACTCAGTAACAAAGCTATCTCTAATAATTTTTAAATTCTTTTAAACATTTACTCTTATTTATACATCTGAGAGAATTGCTTGTAAGTACACATGTGAAGCATGTGCATGCCTAGTGCTCATCGAGGCCATAACAGGGTGTGTTCACCTGGACCTCAAGTTACAGAAGGTTGTAAGCCACTCTTGTGGATTCTGGGAACCTAACACAGATCCTCTGCAAGAGCTGTAAGCTTTCTTAACTGATGAGCGATCCCTCAAAGCCCTAGTCAATAACAATTTCAGATACTTATTCAAAATCCATTTCCAATAAAAGCACTAGTAGAATACTAAAACTTTTATATTCTGTATTACAATTGCCACACACATTTTTAATGAAAGTATCGAATTTCAATTAGAATAAAAATTATCCTAAAAATGCACCATTGATAAAAAATTATAAAATAAGAATGCTAGTTTAGTGTATACATAAAGTAGCATAAAAAAGAACTATTGATAGTGAAATTAGTTTTAATATACCTCATCTTAAGGACATTTAAAGTAAATTCTAACATTAAATTTGTTAATTTTGCCTGACTTAATTTTTACATAAATACTTAGAGTCTTATTTATACGATATGGTATTTTCTTCCCCATGCTTAATATTTTTTTTCTGATAAAAGCCTTAGATTACTTTCCTTTCAAAGATTTTAAAATGAAAAATCACCACAAATAACAAACCTACCAAAACAACATTCTGACGGCGTTGTCATATTTATTACAAAACGCTCGGTTCGCTGCATTTTGGCATTTTATACAACTCGTTCTGACAGTGATTAACAGAGTTTGGTCTTTCGCAGTTTCACCCAGGAGAAATAAAACAGCAAAATCTCCGCAGGTGTGTAATGGGCCAGAGACTTACAATCTGTTCTGCAAAGTCAGACTTCAAAGACTTGAAAAAGCCCAAAAGTTGGCAATGCCTCTATCAACACAATTACTTACTTAGGGTATTTTTTGAAGATTTCAAAGGGAGCTGAGAGGCTAATTGAGAAGATTTCATCTCCAATTTGACTTCTGCGCAGGCCTTCCAGAAGCCACTTTTCACCGTCTATCTCCGTACCCCAGCAGCTACAGAAGCGGCGGAGTAGTTACAGATTTACTTGTACTGCCGAGGAGACTTCGCTTGTAGTTGCTGCAGTGCTTAACTGAAGCTGGGGAGTTGTTGGAAGTGCCAAGATAATTACCAAATGACAATCAGGTGTCAGCTAGTGGCTTCAGCAGCCCCAGGACAAGTGACCATAATTGCTTCCATGATTGCTTGATGCGAACCTAATATAAAACTTACCCAAGAAGGGTCAGAAAACACATGATCATTTCAATTATAGGAATGTTCCTTTTCCCGAGAGCTATTCACAGCGAAAGTTCAATAGTTCTATTTCAGTTTTTAAGCGTTCAGTTTTTAAGTTCTATTTCAGTTTTGACCATTTTTGTTGTTACTCACGTCTCGATGCATGCTTGGCGTATTGTGCGAATTATCTCTCTCTCTCTCTTTTTGCAGTCACCTACTTAACCTAAATGTTATCCTACTTCTAAATGTTATCCACTATTCCACAAATAAACACTTCAAACAAGCACACAGAGATATCATCTAAATAGTATGTTCTGAATGGTCATTGGTGGGTGGGTTTCTTTAATCTTAAATTCTGCTCATAATTTTTAATCAAAGAATCCAATAATCTCTGTCAAATATTGTCAATACTCGCAGAAATGAAATAAATTGAATGGCGGACCAATATTTTTAGTGAATTTAAAACTCAAAAGCATTTATTGCTACGGTATATTTTCTGGTATGTAATTTTCACTATTTCAGGTATATTGGGTGAAATTGCTAGGGTCACGCACACAGACATTAACTGTAACAGTCAGGATGGTAATGTAAAAACCCTCTTCCACTGCGGCATATTGCAGCTCTAATTCTGGTATTCCTCTTCATTTCCTTACCTTTGTGAAAAGGGGAAAAGCAATTTTAACAGACAAAAATTAAAAAGGACAAACATTTTCACCAACAAATAATATACAGTTACTATGTTGTTTTAAAACCAGGTAACCAATCTTTTCATTTTAAACTGTGTGTTTCAGAATGTGAATAAGTAGAATATTTATTTACGAAGTATTTTTAAGGTGTAAGCAAAAGCAGAACTACAAACGTGCTACCAGCATTTGAACTAAAATTGTGCAATGCTGTGCTGACGTTTGCAAATGCCAGCAGATACAAACTCATATCACTAATTTCTTGAAGCTTTTTGTTAAGGGAATGAGTATATAATCCACACACAGCAGAAGAATCACAGGGGTTTGCTCAGCAGCTTAGTTTCCTGACCAAAGTAACTGCATCTCTCTGCCAGGATGCTTTAGCAAGTTTCAATCAATAATGTTAACTTGAAGTGAGTGTTGACCTCCTTGAACTTGAACCCACTGTAACATTTTATTACAAAGATTGGAGGGTATAATAACTCACTGTTTTAATGAAAGAAGTAGACTGGTTTAAGTCTTACAAAAGCCATCATTTATATAGTGATGTTAATTTTGAGGGTTGATGTGCTTTAATCTCCCATTTCTCTTGCCATTCTGTGACAGAAATGCTGAAGCCATATGAAGGTTACAAACAGTGTTCACTAATAATGGTCTCTCATGTCCTTGCAGGTTTCACTTTGATGGATATCCATAGTGTTTTCCCATGACATTATTCTACCGAGGAAAATCACATCTTGAAAATATAGCTAGTATTTTCACCTTCAAATGTAGTTAGTATAGTTTATAAGAGAAAGATCAACTAAAAATAAAAAAGTGCATATTTCATCCTACTGCTTTGATCATTTTGTACTTCCAGATTTAATTGATGAAAAAGAAAAATACTTACAGAACAAAAAGAACTTCATACAGCATAATTTTATATAGGGTACATAGTCTTACAAGCCATCTTTTTGTCATTAACAGAGTTAGTTACTTTCACAGTAAAAATATCCCCATGTGTTCTCTTGTGGAATGTTATTTTAACCGGGCAAAGATGTGTATCATTTCCCTTGCTACATTTGTTAATGATGTAAAGATATGTTGAATTTGGTTAACGTTACTTGCCTAAAGGCACCTGATTGGACTAATAAAAAGCTGAATGGCCAATAGCTAAGCAGGAGAGAAATATGAGGGACGGGCAGGCAGAGAGAATAAGTAGGAGAAGAGATCTAGGTGAAACGAGAATGAGGAAGAAACAGAGAGACAAGCCTGGGCCAGAAGTCAGGCAGCCACCAGTTAGCTAGCCATCCAACTAGCCACGGAAACAGCAGGAAAGTAAGATATACAGAAATAAAGAATGGCAAATAGCCCTGAGACAAAACATAGATAAAGAGAAACAGATTTAAAAAATAAAAAGAGCTAAGGTAAGGGAGATCATTCATCATGAATAAGAAGTTTCTGTGTCATGATCTGGGAGCTGGCTGGCGACTGTAAAGCAAGCCTGTTAGAATTCTCTAAAAGGCCATTTTTTAAACAAAGCTTTGTCATAGGAGGTGGGCAGAATGGAGGTGAGTGAAGAGTCCTGAGATGTGGGCAGAGGATGAATGATGCCACTGAGAGAAGATGAGGAAATCTGACTGCAGTGGCCAGTGAAGCAATAGCAGAGACGCTGATGGAGAACAACAAAGCTCATCAAACACTGTGTCCAGACATCTGGTGAAGACAGCAACCTACCAGTGACTGACAACCAATGCTGGAGTACAGTCAAAGTAGTCCTTGAAGTCAGTGCTACAAATGAAATTCAAATCTAGTGAGGCTAAGGTCCCTTGAGAGACTGGGACATGGGGTCCAGGAATGTCGAATTTCAGTGTATAATTAGTGTTTTTACTTTTGAGGTCCCTGTAGTCAATGAGAAACTGGCAGTCTATGCTACTGTGACCCAAATGTTACTTTGAATGCTGATCTGACTACAACCTTGACTCATGAAGCCCCAAACCTGTTCCTATTAGTACTTAGACAAAATGATATCTCATGAGTAGTTTCATTTGAGAACACCATCTTTTACTGTGTGTGCTCATTGCTTTACTTCATGCAGACCCACTCCAAGAAGAGCCACTGGAAACAAAACATTAGTATAAACTCAAAGAAGATGAATAAAAATTGAAAGATGAACCAACAGATTCATATATATGAGAAAAAATATGACATATTTTCCACTCAAGTCCCTCCCTAACTAAACCAAATCACTTAAAAGGGAATCTAAAATTAAAGAGGTAGCTGAAATGTCTGAGAAATAACTCACAATTTTTATTTTTAAAAGAATTAATGGAAACAGAGTCAAACAAATAGATATAATCATTAAATATTTCCAAGAGCTAGAGAAGGCTATCTCCAAGTTGGAGGGAACAGTAAATTTCACTCTGTCATGGAGGAGAAAGTCCAAAGTACTGAGGACAATTTGAAAATGGAAATTGAAATATTGAAAAGAAACTGGACAGAAATACCCAAAATTTCTTTAACATAAATAAATATGTTATGTTAACATATGTTAACATTCATTTTGTTAGAAAGGTTACAATTCATCACAATAACCCTTTTAATAGTTCCATCATTATTTATTACTTCAAATATAAACATAAGAAAACACAGAATGAACATATCACAGACACAACATTTGAAATCTTTCAAATGTATGTGCTGTTCACCAGCTGTGTAGACTACAGGCACCACCTATTTTCCCTACTATTAGTAGAAACTAATGTATTAGATGTTTATACTTTATATAAAGTATATATATATTATGTAAAGATTAACCTGCCATTTTTAAACGCCATTATAAAATTGTTGGCATTCCTACACACACACACACACACACACACACACACACACACACACACACCTTTTTGGAATGTTTAAGACCTTTAAATCGAGTGTAGCTCAATGGGAAATACTATAAAATGCATCAACAGGTGTTTTAATAAGCTCCTAACCTGTTCACATTGCTTTTTGCTTCTGTGGACTTGTCTGAAAATTTCTATAGAGAAATACCTTAAAGGCAATATTTACAGATGTCTGTTTCAGAAAATTTAATAAACTCATTATCATTCTCAATATACACACATTCTAGACCCCCTCACATAAAATTGTAAGTAAGCAGAATTTCCTTAGGCCTCTGTGTACTGATCACAGGAATATAATGTTATCATAACAATGTTTTGTTCTCACCTTTTGTGCATTGGTTCATAGTCTAAGAACTTCATGTATACAGGATTGGGAAAAAAGGGGCTCTAATAGAAGTTTAAGTAGTGAGGCAGAAATCTGCAGCTGGCAGTCCCTATCTAAATATAAATTTACCCAGGACAACATGTCAGTATAAGTGACGCACTGAAAGAACACAGCGAGCTCAATAGTGCTTCACAAAATCTCATCCCATGGAAAAGGTACAATCATAGATACACGTATTAACTGTGACATGCTTACATGTTTTCCATTCAACACCATAATATCCTCTCAGACACAGTGCTGCTACAATATTGAATAATTCCTACAGAAGACATTCAAAATGTGAGGGAAAGAGAGTAAAACACACAGTAACAAAACCACGAGGGTTCTAAGCAACGGAGAGGAAGCTTCATTTGTGACTTATTTTAAAAAATGAGAATACAAACTTCTTCCCCCTCCCAATAACCTGCAGCTCATTATGTAAAGGACTTTCATGCTGATTTATAGGTGAACATATAGAAACCTTATCAAAAGGACAGTCTTTCCCTAGGCTTTCAAAACAACCTTCTAAATATATGTGTGCCACTTTAATGAGAAGAGTGATGAGAGCCATTTCTAAATGACCTACAGATGTGTTTATTTAGCACCTGCCTATCTCTGTTGAGCACATTTTTAAAATTTAATTCCACGTACTTTAAATGGGGAAGTGTGGGCAATTGCAGCCACAAGTATTTAATATTCACTTGAAACAATCCAGTCATTTCCTCTGAGGGAAGATGTGTTTGATAAGCCAAACCTGAGGAATACCCTGAAAGATAGGAATGTGACCTCTTTTCTTTCAGATAGAGAGGTAGAATTATTTGGCTCCAACTGCTCCAGCAAACATACGGCTCTCCCTGTACTGGGAACATCTGGTCGAAAAAGGTGAGATATAATTACTGCAGGGAGAACTAAGATTTTCCATATGCCTAATCTCATTGGGAAAGTCTTGCAATTTGCCAGAGATTCAAACAAAAGTTGCCTGATCTTAATTGTATCTGAAAATCCTTCCCATGACTGACACCACCAAGTATCATATCCAGAGCTCCTCACTTTATCAAGACCTAAGAAACAGCAATGAGAAGTTGCTGAAAGACGTATAAAACAGAAAGGTAAGAGAAGAGCTATGAAATGCTTTATTCTGGGTATGACCTGGCTAATTCAGTCATTATCACACAATAGTTATATTACCTATACATGATCTAAACAACAAACATGTGAAAGCAAGGGAGGGGCTAGTTAGGTAGAAGAAGGATATGAGTTAGAGGGAACAAGTTAAAATTAAATAAAAAATAATTTTAAAAAATGTTATCTAAAGGTCTGTCCAGATAATTGAAGTTAAGAAGATTTTGTCTATCTTACACTTGTAGTGTGTGCTATGGTGGTGTTTTACTTCACGTTGTAGAGGTAGACACTATCCATAGAACATTCACAGGGAGTGTCTGGGTAGGAGTAGCTCTCAGAAAATCACGGAAGTCCTTTGCTCCCCTGGTTTCCAAATATTTCCTTGAAAAATAGCTCTGCGCATTATAGACTTTGTGTTTTAAAAGTGAAACAAGATAAGAACTAGGCCTCAAGAACTCCACAGTTTTTTTCACCCCTTCCATGTATCTTAGGACTTGTTTTGATAACCAGACATGTCTGTTTCATTCCAAGACAGCAACAAGAGGAAAGAAAGGAAGGAAGGAAAGAGGGAGAGTGAAAGACTGAGAAAGAGAGAGAATGGTAAGCCAGACTACACAATTTTTTTCATCTCTCTCTCTCTCTCTTTCTCCCTCCTGCCCTATCACTCCATCTTTTCCTATGCATTTATCCTTACCTCTGTACTAATATTTAACACTGTATTAAAATCTTTTATAAGTATTACACTACTTTGTTTAATAAAAAGACACATAAATCATGAAAGAAAATTTAAACCTATTTTTTAATTTTAACTTGACATGTTTTTTTCATTTTTTGTAGTAAATAACTACATAGAGGTTATCATAATTAAAAACATGAAATAAAATGCAAAGTTCACTAGCTTTAATTTGGCTAGTCTAATTCTGTAGAAGTTCACTAAGATGTGTAGATTTTAAGCCTGGTTAATCTTGCTGTGTGTTCCTTTTAATTTTCATGTCTTGTATAATAAAGTTTTAAGTAAAGAATTATTCTCTTCTCTATTTTCTCCTCTATTTTTGGTAATCTCGAGACTACCTATAAAGTTTAGAGCTACATTTTTTTTAGCTGTTTTCTGACCAAACAACTACTCTATACAAAGATAACCCATGGAGGGTTAATATTACTTTACATTTTATGTTTAAGTGGGTAAAAGCAGTAGACAATTCATTGTATGTGCACGGGCTAGTTATAATTAAGAAATTAAGAATACAATTAAGAAAATGCCTCCAAAAGATTGGGCTGTAGGCAAGCCTGTAGTGAGTTTTGTTAATTAGTGATTTCTGGTGGAGGTCCCACTCAAGTGTGGATAGTGCCACACCTGCAGTGGTTTTCCTAGATTCTAAAAGAAAGCAGGCTAAGCAAGTCATGGAGAGAGCATGTCAGTAACCGGCACTTCTCCATGGCCTCTGCACCAGCTCCTGCCTCTAGATTCCTGCCTTGCTTGAGTTCCCATCTTGACTTCTTTTGAAGATGAACAGTGAAATGGAATCTTAAGTAAAATAAACATTTTCCTCTTCAAGTTGCTTTGGTTATGTTGTTTCATAAAGCAATAGTAGTAACCCTGACTAAGACGGTGTATTTCCTAAGCTTTTTCAGAAAATACATCTAAGTGGTGCTGAATTTTTTGTCTTACGTCTTATGTCCCAACTTGAAAAAACAAAGCAAAACAAGTCTCACAGATTCATAACTTATGCAAAAATTGTGCTCTTTAAACACATCTTGGCATAGTTTTAATATCAAAAAAATTGAGTCCTTAATTGATATAATGGTACATGGAAGGGGTCTCTTCCTCTTTTGTCCCTTCCCCCCCCACATCTGAGAATATCTTGATAGCCTTTAAAATTATTCTTTCCACCATTAAAGGTGCATTTTAATGCTTCTCTGAGAATGCTTTCCAGTGGGCTCAAATTACTTTGAAATGCTCAACCGAAGGATAATAAGAATAGACAGAGATTAATCAGTTTCTTTTAGAAAGGCTGCCTTCTTGTCCCAGGGAAATATGCTCATTTGCGTGGTTGAAGTATAGCATACTGAGTTCTTCGCCCCTTCTACCCTTCTCGGTCAAGCCTAACACCCATGAATCACTGGCAAGTGTAATGAGGCTGTAAAAGATGTCCTGGTGGGAAGACTCTGCCAAGTCCCTTAGGATTCACGAGAAGACAATTTATATTTGTTTGTTTTTACACAAAACTTTTGTCACATTATGAAGTGTTTCACAAAAGACCAATTGCCACTAAGTTGTTGATTTTGCACAATTTTATATTAAGTGTAGAATAATGCATACAAGCTTCTTTCTTATTTAAAGCTCCAGTGGTTTCCACTGAAATCAATGTTTGGTTAACCAGGCACTAAAAAAGCCTTAGTGTTATTATTTGTTTCTGGACCACATGCATATTATATTGTTAATTTAAAACTAACTTAACAGTGTGCAGTGAATATGTCATCATAATGAATATTTCTTGCAGATGCTACACATAAACAGCTTGTCAAAATTGTTTCTCTGTATCTCCCAAATTTGTTATCAATTTCATTGGCTATGCAATTTATTTCCTTAGGTCAATCACTCTTTAAATTGACTAGTCTAATGCATCATAGCAAATGATTTTCAGAAATCAGTAGGCATGAGAAAATGCATATTCAGTTCACAGACTTTTAATTGACCCTACTCAACACCTACTGATGGCACTCCTAGGCAATCTATTTTGTTTGTTGTTGCTCGGTTCCCTAAAATCTAAATTCACAAGCTGCTTATAAAACCTATCTCCATAGTTCTGAGTTATATTAGCTACTTTGGAATGATTTATCTAGCAGCCTACTGTCAGGAAATTCAGGCTTAGTTTGACCATGGATTGTTTTTAGAATTAAACTTGAAAACACCGTTTTACAACACTGTATAGCAATGGCTTTTATTGTATTGGCCATTATCTTCAAATATTTTTGATTCTCACTATGTGGGGGTGAGTTCGTATTGTCATCTAGTGGGTTAAGAGTGAGAATTTTCTGTGTTGTCTAATAAATATTTCAGTCTCCCATGACAAAGAATGATCCTGTTAAAATATCATTGTGGAGAAATTGAAATAACTTGTGTCTTACAGAGGTTAATTTGAAAGACATATAAGATGACCATAGAATATTTTGTGACATATTTGAAGTCTGAGTCTGTCATAATCCCATATCAAATCTCAGGTTTGTTTGTTTCTCTATCTAGAGATGCTCTATATAATTTTTCTCTATCTGATGTGACCCATTCCCTTAGAACCACCTATAAAATTCTCTGTAGCTAACAGCTTTCAGTAATGCAAGCTACATTCACTTTTCACTGATAATTTACTTAGTTTCTCTCAGGAAAAAAAAAAGGCAATTCAATTCCTCTACTGTTCTACTTTCTGTGTTCAGATATTTGAATATACATTAATGGAATTAATGGTAAGAAAATATAACACAGATAAATCATAAGATGAACTTGAATAAAGGGTCATATTTCACTGTAATATGTAGAAATTGACTATTCTTTAATAAGCTGAATACAATAATTAAATAGAATATATTTAAATTTATTGTACTAGTTTACGACATATGTCTTATAAGGCAGGTGAACTAGGTTCTGAGTGAGAGAAAAGAGATTCTAATAAGAAAAATTTAGAAAACATTAGGTAGAAAAATAGAAATAATTTTGAAAGACAGGTTCAATTAATATATATTCCAAGATGTTTCATATAGATATACATGTATTAATATTCCCTTGATAGTTTATTTTAAATATACCAGCATTTCAAATACAGTTTTCCTTTGATTAGCACCAATTTTCATAGCTTGTTTCCAGGACTGATAGACAGTATTGGTAATACAAATTCAAATAAAGAGAGTGAAGGTTGTATCCTTCTTTCTTACTTTTAGGCTTTTCCACATTTGATAAAATTTCTATATAATTTATATAAAATAAGGGGTTATCTAGTTGATACACCACATTTGTCCCTGGGGTTGATTCACTGCTCTTCCTTGCTAAGCAGGGGTCTCATTCCTCCTTTACCGTTCTGTGATATGTCCGTCAACCTGAATGAGTGTTGAAGGAGACAGGGCTGTTGTAGGAGGTGAGTGGGCTGCGTTTCTGGTGCCCAGCTAGCTTAACCCCCAAAATAACCACACAGAAATTGTATTAATTAATTTCCTCCCTGGCCCATTGTATCTAGCCTCTTCTTGGCCAACTCTCACATCCTGATCTAACCCATTTCTACTAATCTCTGTTTACCATGAGGTCGTGGCTTACTGGGAAAGATCCTAATCAGTGTCAGTCTCAGACAGGAATTTCATGGCGTCTGCCACACTGCCTTCTTCCTACCAGAATTCCATTCTATCTACTCCGCCTACCTGATTTCTGCCCTATCAAAAGGCCAAGGTGGTTTCTTTATTCACCAATGAAAGCAACACAAATACAGGAAAATCTCCTACACCAAGTGAGTCCTAGGTCAAAGTCCTCCACACAGAGAAGGGTCTTTCATTGTCCAGCGTAGAAGAGTAAATATGTTTCCCAGATTGACCCTCCAAACAAACATTCAAAAATATTCAATCTAAAGAGAAGAATAACAAAATTTATAATGATCTTGATGAAAATGTTAATTCACAAAGTTTAGTGGTGCATGCCTTTATGCCTGCCAGTGGCAGGCAGATTGCTGGGAGTCCCAGAACAGATTGACCTTCACAAGGAGTTCTAAGCCAGGCAGTGCTATGTAATAAAACTACCTTTAAACAATTTCTAACCATTTTTTTTTCTGTTAGAATAGCTTGCATTATCTCAATTGAAGGCATCTATTCTGGAATTTAAAGGTAATAATGTCATAAATATGTTTTAAAATATCTTTATATGATCTTTTCAGAATTTTACTTAGGAAACATCATTGAAATATATTTCTACTATAGTTTAATTGTGTATTTGCAAACAATCAAATTAATTTCTAAATAATGGCTGCTTGTGAGGGCCTCATAAAATACCAAGCTGAATATCAGTTATAAATAAAACCAAACGCAAATGTAAAGTTACTAGACTATTATGAGTACCACATTTGAACATTCCTAACTATATGTCTTTACCAGAAGTATACAACTTATTAATGTACCTTACAAAAGATTGTACATATTGTTCTATTTCCTGTACTGTATAAACCAATGAGAGTCAAGAATTTATCATATAAGCCTATCAAAATTGACCTTCCATCACTGGTGCCCATAATCTTTCACTGACTTCTGGGTGTCTCTGCCAGACTTTGGGATCTGGACAACTTGGTTATAGACCAACGCTCAAACCTGCCTAACTCTCTTTGGATCCCTGGGCTGCTGCTACTTGATTTTCTTGGCTAATTAAAGCTATTCATTTGCGTTCCATCGCTTTGCTTCCTGCTCTGAAATTCTTTATGAATTTTTCTTTGTGTTCTGTGCCAGTTCTCAGGTTTGGTTCTGTAGTCCAGCTATTTGGAAAAAATCCCCTGTAACACTGCATTGCCAGAAGTTAGCTAACACTACGTTCCTGAGAAGTTAGCTAGTCTATACCTTCATGGTGGACTCATCTCATTAAGTCATCAGTTTATACATCTACATCTGCCAGAAATGAAAATCCTTAAGGTAGGCATAGAATCTTTTGAGATAATAACAGAAATATGTTTTTCATAACGTAAAAATGCTTCTGCACTATTTGGTAAAATGAGTGACAATTGAAATACCTGCTTAATGGCCCCTCATTGTCAAAGACATCTGCACAGCTCATTAATGTATAGAGGTAGCACTGGTTCCTGAATGTAGCCTTTACCTCTACTTTTTATCTCTGTAGGCTATGGAAAGAGAAACTTTTACGCCAAGCCAGCCACAAACCCCTCAGTCTTCAATATGTCTGGCCTTCAAGAAGTTCTAGGGCAATGGTAGTGCAGGACTTATAGGAGTTAAATGAGAAGTTTGGTTTAACATGAGAGCCAAAATACACCTCAAGAGGAAACCCATGCCTGATACTATCTGAATGGCCAGGAACTGGAGACTGGATAGTACGGAAAACTAGAGCTGAACCAGATGACTGCCCGTCCCCTCAAAAAAAAAAATCAATGAAATGATGCTTTTAAGGATATTCTGCTATTATCATAGATTAGTACATTGTCTTGTCATCTGAGAACTTTTCCCCAGCAGCGGATGTGAGCGGTACAGAGCCCCACACCAGACATGATGCTGAGAGAGTATCTAAATTGGAGATCTCCTTTTTATTCCTTCCCTAGGAGATCCGGGATCCTACAGAAGAGGAGGAGAAAAGATTGTAGGAGGCAAAGGGGGTGGATAGCACCCGGAAAACATGGCCCACTAAATCAACTAAGCAGGCCTAGATGGGCTCACAGAGAGAGAAGTTATAAGCACAGAGCCTGCATGGGTCTGGATAAGATACCCTCATATATGGTAAATCTGTGTGTTTGTGGGACTCGTAACAGTGACAGCAGGTGTGTCTCTAACTCTTTTGCCTGTTCTTGGGCCTCTTTCTCCTATTGGGTTGTTTCATCAAGCCTTAATATAAAAGTTTATTTTGTTTGTTTTGGTTTGTTTCGTTCTTTTGCCTCATATCTTGTTTTGTTGTATTTGAGTATTTTTGTATCTTGTTTTGTTGTAGCTGGGTGTTGTCACTTGGAGTCATGATCATTTCTGAAATGAAAAGGAGAGAGAGAGAGAGAGAGAGAGAGAGAGATTTTGGAGGAGAGAAGAAAGGAGTGGATGGAGCAGAAACTGTGGTGAGGATGGATTGTATGAGAGAAGAATCCGTTTTCAATTAAAAAGATAAAATTAACAATTTTGATTGAAAAAATCCAAAATAACAAAAACAAATAAAAGTCCACAAATGATACATGTTGCTATGAAGTGATTCACTGGAATAAAATGAAAAACTATTCTTATGTTGCTATTGAAATGCCAGAGAAGATGGTGTCTATGTCGGAAATGAAAAAACAAAACTGAAAGGAATAAAGCTTGGACACATGAAAAAGAAGAGAGAAAGAAATAATTCTCTAAATGCCTATTCATGAGCTGTCAGCACTACTAACAAAAATGCCTATATTGTATAGGACACATATAAGAACAACAAAAATTAAGCATTATTTAATTACAATCACTAGTGTCAAGAATAAATAAGTGAATAAATCTTAGTGTTGGCCTCACTTCTTCAAACACTTCAGACATTTTTACTCTCTTATAAATAATACAAATCTTACTTATTATTGATCTTGCTATCTGGCAAAATATTTTTTACTCAGAATCAATTTGGGTTTCCCTAAATTTCACTCTACATGGCATCATATCCCTGTATCTCTTCTAGTCATTTTCTCACCGACACTCTTCAATACCAAACATTCCAGTATTCCCTGTTTTGAGGGCAGAGCTTAACATATAAATCAATAAACTCACACTGAAAAAAAGGAATACTTACTTGAGGGAAAATGTGTTTTTCAAAGAATATATTGCATAAATTTATGTATGGCATAAAATTTAACCAAAATTTGTTATAATTCTTTCTGAGTTTCATAAAAACAATTCCTTCCCTTTGTCTGTTAGGTATTTCTTGCACAGTGGCTTATTTCTCTAAAACATTCATATATATATGAGTATTAAATATGTATAATTTATTATCATATATAATTCATTAATATATTTCTTCTCCTCAAGGGGTACTTTGGGTTCAGTATATAATATTTTGAATGATGAATATGAATTTTTAAAAATTTTACATGTTAGGCATTCTTACAATATACTTTGAAGAAGATGTTGTGACATCATTCTATAACTCATTTTGTCATCCATCATAGAGGAAAAAATGATTTTTCTTTCTTCATGTGGTTTAATATAAAATTTGTATATATAAATCTCATCATACCAGACATTAGTAGTCTTTTAAAAATCTTTATTTCATAATTTCCCCTAAAATTAAGTTTTTATTTAATGGATAATAGTCATGATTAAAATTTGATTAACAAAAATATACATGGGTACATATTAGTATGTATATGTGTGTGTGTGCAGACCTCAATGCCAATAATCCAATTGTTAAAAATTAAAAATAAATATTCTAATTTGTTTTTAAGAAGATAATATTGTAAATAATTCAAATGCTCAAACTTTCATTATAAAGCAAGGGGAAATAATTACACAATTCCTCAAGAATTTCAAGTGCATTGATTTTGAAAATAGACTAAAACTATTGAGTAGAATGGAAAACAAAGCAGATATCTAATGAATACGCGTTTGCTGTTGAGTGAGAAATCAATTTTTGCAACAATCCTATATAACCAAGTATAAATGAGTGGCACTTAGGACAGGAAGATCTATGATAAAACTAACAAGAAGCCCTTAATAAGATGTTTTTATAGTAAAAAGCATCTTACTGAAAACACAAACAGAAAAACCAAGCTTTATCATGGGAAAACTGTAGGGAATTCATTGCTCTGGTAAATCAAACATAGCAGGAGTCTTTGAATCATAAGCCAGGAGTGTTGACATGTGGGTAAAGAAGTAAGGCAAAAGCCAGAAAGGTAAAACACACAGGCGAAAGAACCAAAATAAGAGCACCAAGTGCAATTTTCACAAAATTTTCTTCATTGCAATTATGATATTGTAACTGGAATTATTAAGTGAACTCTTCTAATATAATGGGATACTGCTGGTTTTTTATCTGTTATAAATGTCACTGTCTTCAATCTCCCTAAGGGAAGTTTGAGCTTTGACATTTTCCTCAATGAGAGGCTCTTGTTCACTTCAATTCTAAGTCTCAAAACATAAGCAAGGAAAGTAACCTCACACTATTATACAGAAACAATGACAAACACATTACACAATTATATCAGAAGAGCCCAAGGAACAGATTATTTCATAATCTTTTGAAAATCAAGCAAATACATGTACAGCATATAGAGATAAATGAAAATCAGGATACAAGTAAAACAATACATTTTAGACAGATATGAGAAACTTCTACTTAAGGATTTTCTAGCATTAACTTTAAATCTCTATAAAGCTTATCATGGCTCTATAAACCGACGCATATCATTGTGTCTGACTATATGAGGAAGGAAAGTTCCAGTCCATTAATAACTCAAGCTGCATGTATTCTGCACATACTGAGAATGAAACTTATTCAAGAAGCTTTATTCAGGTGAATAGACATGCCATTCAATTATCTAAGAAAGTGACTTTCCTAAAATAAAATCAGGAACATCAAAGTATTGTTCTAGATATTGTAGGAGCAAACTTTGATATTTACTCTTCATTCCTTCACTGTATACGTAGATTATGTTTTGAGAAAACAAAAGAACTCTACAATTGAAACAACTAAGAGCTAAACAAAAAAATGAACCATCTCGTTTCTAGTCCCTCAAACATAGGAAGATATAAAGGTATTTCTTAAGCATGAATTTGAAATTAAACCCAACTTCTTGATGACTTTGCAATTTGATCACCATACTAGAAATTGATTGGCTGTTCACCACCACAAGATTAACCTGTCAATTTGGATAGCCAGCTATATTCCTGTGTTTTTAGCTGGCAAGATAGATCACAAATTACTTGAGAGTAAAGTGCTTGTGTTATAAATCTGTATTTTATCTGGGGTTAATTTATAATATGTACACTTTCCATGTTATGTTTTAGATATAACAATATAATATACATTTATAAGGTTAATTGTAGTTTTCTAATAATTTACATCCTATTAAACATTCCAACCTTTCCAATTTGTGTGTTATATGCACATTTGTATCGATCTATAAAATACCACAATCATATATACTTTATATGTAAAGTGTCTTAGGAATAATCAAAGACAACTTTGAATTATGGTTAATCAGTAAATCTAATGACTATATATGTTTTAGGATTTTTGCCCATCTCTGTTTGTGTGTTAATATATGTGTATGTGCTTGTGTGTCTGTTTATGTGTTTGCTTCTCAAATAGGAAACATGTGCCAGTATGTATTTACCCACGTGTGTGTGTGTGTGTGTGTGTTTCTCAAATAAGAAGTCCATTCTTCATGATTAATTGAGGGAGCAAACACAAAGAATTAAGTCACCTCCAGGCTATTCAAAACTCTGTCCCTCTCAGTCTTGCAGTTTTCTTGAAGAAAGAATTCCAGCATGGGGGACTATATTCTAAATCTAACTTTAAAATGGTATTACCCAAAGAGAGTCAAGCAGAGGCCATAAAACCTTCAGCTAATTTGGAAGTGTTTTTCCACATTTCAGGACTCCGTGTCCTTGTGAGCAGCTGAGCAATTCCCTCATTCCCTGAGACTGAGCTGTAAACTTTACATATGTGAGCAGCACAAACTCTCCAGGTCTTATGCTGCCAGCCTTGTGGAGCCTCTGGGTTCCCTATCAAATGGAGCAGGTGGTTAAATATTCAAGGTCACTTGAGGGACAAGGTTTAATTTAGTTCATGGAACAGTGGATTAAGTATAAAAACCAAGTGACAAGTCTGTATATGGTTACCCCACTGAACCATTTAAAGGGACACCAGCAATTTTCTTTCATTATATATTGTTGCTAATTTTGATGTAATACTTTGATATTCCCATTTGAATGAACAAAATAAGCTTTTACTTTCAAATTGGAAATGAATCCTTCATTTTTAATTAATTAAATTTATTCATTTATTTTACATGCTGACCACTGTTTTCCCTCCCTACTCTCCTCCCATTACCTTCTCCCATCTCCCCCACCATTCTATGGATTTTTTTTTTTTTTGCTGGAAACTTCCACCTTAAATGTAGATAGTACATGCTAAATCATCAAGGATGACTCCTTCATCAATTCAATGATATTCGTTTTAGAAATATTTTATGTGAGTAAGCCGATGTAATAGTGTTTAACAAAAAAAAATCCACAGATTTAATATACGTATTTAGCAAATGGTCATATACTTGTTCCAAATAATGAACTAAATAATAAACTTAAAAATTTAGAATAAGTCTTCTAAATAAAATACTTAGACAGCTAAATCTTATCTTTTTAATAATTTGGAGAATATTCAATCCTTTTCTTGAAAATATTTTGTTTGATTCCATGTATGTACAAAATACTTCCAATAGTCTTTTGACACTTAACCACACTTCAATTAATGTCTTTCTTTTTCAACTTTTTCCTTGTACCATCAGAGAACATTAATATATTTGTTATCAGAAAGGTCACTTTCTTAAATAGATGTCTTAATTACTGCCTGCACCTTTCACTATTTTAACAACTCAAACTTTCCTTTTTTCTCAGATTTAGGAGCTTTATCTATATTTTAGAAATACAAACTACTATTAAGAAAATAGTTAAAGAAACTTTAAATGCCATAATTTGGGGAGAAAACTTACAATACAGAATACTTACTGTTTTCTGAAAGAGAAAAAATTAATTTCTAAATTTTCTTTACAGATTCTGTTATTAAATTGTGCTGAGATTACAATTCAAAATTATGTTATACATAATAATTTTCTTTTCTTGGCATCTGGTAAATTTGGTCTATTTTCGCCTTTGGTGCCAAAATCGTTTTCTTCTCTATTCTGATTTAATGCAATTCAATACTATATCCTTCACGTGTCTTATACCTCAGGAATGATCTCTCTTGTTAGAGTCTTTTGCTCTATACAGATTCTTACAAGCCTTGGTAAGACTCTGGTCTTTACTACCCCACTAAACTAAGTTCCTTGCCATACTAGAGCCCTGTGTTATAATGAAATAATTTTGACAGTTCAGTTGAAGATCCTTGAACTTGTATTTTGTTTGGCAATGCCGAAGTTCTGTACTAAAGTAGTTTTCGGATATCTCTTTCTCTTTCTCTCCCATTGCATATAAGTTTTAACAATATCTTTGAACTTTTAAATGGATTTTACTTCCTCTATATTCCTCTCTTATGTTAAATGACAAGATATATTTTTTTAAAACTGATAACTAAAAAGAGTAATTTCATGCTTATTATTATCATTTATAATTTTGGTGTAGCAGAGTTAGACCAGTTATAGGTTTATTTATGTGTTTTTTTTCTCACCAAGCATTCTTTTTTTCAAAAAGATGATAAAGTAGAACTGGAGAATAAAAGAATAGCTATATATATACAGCCTAGTGTTATCAGGTCCGTGGGTGTGGTCCTGAAGACCATGCATACAGTAACAAGCATGTCAACAAAAAAATATATATAATTCATTTATTTTTATTTTATATGCATTGTTGTTTTGCCTATACATATGTCTGTGAGTGTCTGATTTTGGAATTATAGAGAGTTGCTAACTCCTATATGGGCACTGAGACTTGAACCTGGGTCCTCTGGAAGAGCAGTCAGTGCTCTTAACCACTGAGCCAACTCTCCAGCTTACAAGGTCAACAAAATCAGATATCACAAGAAGCTAGAATAATCAATATGCAAGCCTTGGAGTGTGATTCCTACAACACAATGACAGAGATATTAAAATTAATAATAATAATATTAGGAAATATTTTAGTTAAGACAATTTGAATGTAGGGAGAATTTTTAAGCAATACAAACAGGATGAACTTGAAAGTTCTGTGGGAAGGAGGCTGCTTGTTGGTTCCCAACTGCTTAGCCCTGAAATAATAACACAGATACTATATTATTTAAATCACTGCTTGGCCCACTAGATCCAGCTTCTTATTGGCTAGATCTTATATCTTAATTTAACCCATCTCCATTAACCTGTGCATCACCACGAGGTTGTGGCCTACCAGCAAACTTTCAGTTCCTCTGTATCCAGTGGCAGTGCCATGGCTTCTCCCTGACTCAGCCTTTCTTCTCCCAGCGTTCACCTTAGTTTTCCCCGAATACCTCTATTCCCTGTGCAGGCCCAAGACAGTTTCTTTATTAACCAATGGTACTTACAGCATACAGAGGGGAATCCCACATCAAAGTTGCATCAGTGACAGTAAGTAACAGGATAATTAATCTCCAAAGGAAGTGATGGTTACTCACTGTGCATTGTAGAGTCAGTTTTCTCAGAATATTATTAAGTGGGCTTTCAGATGAAAATGAACACATGCATAGGTATTTCTGAAGACTACCAGAAGATTCAAATAAATAAAATCTAACTACTATTCTATTCATTTTTATTTGTCTTGAATGCCATCAGAAAAATTCTGTTATTCTGAAAAGAATGATAATACTAATAATTAGTAGTAGTAGTAGCAGTAAGAGCAGTATTCATTTATTTATTTAACTGAAATCAAGGGCTGATAATGGGTGTCAACAGTATAGTGTTTGTGATTGTGGGTTCTAATCTTCATCAGTGTGCACACTGAGTGAGGTGGCACATACCAGTAATCCTAGCACTTTGGAGATGGAAATAATATGATTAGCAGTTCTTTGCATATACTCATGAAGACGAAATCAATTTCTTTTGAATTATTCTTAATCTAGAAGCAACCACAAGAAAAAGGATGCTATTCAAATTCTCTAAAATATCTTCCTGGGGAAGTTACAGAGAGCATTATGTGGGAATGAAATCTCCTGCTTAACATCTCACAGCAAAGACTTTAAATTTTAGTGGTTTTATTTCTTTATGAAAAATGTTGACAGATGGATTGAAAATAAGAAAGTCAATATCTTCTCAGTGATATTCAGTTATATGAAAATCTTTGTAAAAGTCATAGAAAATTAAGACAAAGTTTTCAGATAATTTTAAGACATTTTCTGAATAATTAGGTGAAAATTAGCCACTTCTCATTATTGATTACTTTCATTTTCCATAGGAATACTGAAATGCACATTGGAATTTCTTGCTATTAAGCTCTGAAAATTGTTTCTTTTTACTTTATTGTGACATATTATAGCTATGTTATTGCTTTACACTGTAAGGTTTTAAATGATCAGGAGAGGTTGTAAAGGCTCACAAGATGGCAGGATATTTTATCATTTGGGCAAATATTTATTGCCAATTCATTGCTCCTTCTTTATACACTTCTCTGCATCTTTTGAGAACTTATGATGCTATATGGTTCTCTGTATCTCTTTCCAGAACAATCGCTTTACTAAAGCAATAATGCACAAAATCCCTTTCCTATTAATTAATGTCATAAGACTTCTGTAAATCTGATGCCTAGTTAGTACCCTAGATGCTACTATAGGCAATATAAAAAGTCATTGCTTTGAAATTAACCTTGTTCCTTGGGATAAAGCCAATAAGTGAATGACTGTACCTAAAGAAAGCATTAGAATCCAGAATAAAAACAAAACAAATCAAAACAAAAAACATTAAAAAGAAGTAACATAGAAATCAAAGAAACAGAAGGAAAGGACATAGAGAAAGTCCATGAGGGGACCAAGAGAAACATGTCAAGAATCACTCCTCTAGCACAGATGAAAGGAAACCCAAGATATTCTTGATCAGTTTGTGTTAGAAATGATGCACTTGCTATATAGAGTCAGTTGTTCTTTCAATACTTAAAGAAATGTTCCACAGAATAGTTTGCATTTATTAGGCTTATCTATTGATACATTCATTATTAAAATAACCTAGCTTAGTTATTTTTTAGGTTTTTATACTTCAATTATAATGCATGATCTTGCATGGATACATACAATGCATTCAGAAGAGTATATAGTCCTTTGAACATATTTTAAAATGATTTTGTTTATACCATTGTGCAAATCCAAGAATTAAGAATCACCGAGTTGATTAATACACATTGTTTTGTCTTGTATCATGACATCTATCTACTATATTTATACTTTCGAGAGTTAGTACAAAGACATTTTAAATTATCTTTTATTCTGAAAAAAATGTGGTGTGGTTTTTTTTCCTACTTTACAAATGCTAACTCTTTTGGTTCTGGTGACTTAGAGTCTAAGAGTAATATCTGTGATCTTAAAGCCAGTTGATCTCTATCTCTACATAAAAAATTAAGTTTCATTTGGACTGTTTACATGTGTGTATACACATGTGTGCCGATAACCTAGCTTGTGTTGCTAGTGTGGAGTCAGAGTACAGAGTTCATGTGCACGCACATGTATGTGTGTGTGTTTGTGTTAATGTAGTATGAATCACCAGAAGCTTCTAGGTCAGGCAGTCTGCTATAGGCAATGGTGAATAGTGAAAGAGAGTCGTTGATCACAAACTATGAGGAATGAAACTGACAATGAGTTTTTCTCTTATTACCTTAGAAAATCTTGTATAATGTGTGAAACTGTACTGACAAATTGTGTATAAATACACATATAGCTATATAACACACACATCTTTCACCCACAGAAGAATGACAGAGAAAACTTATAGGAAGATACAAAAAGTTAACATTTCTTTTTAATTAATAGATTTAAAAATAAAATACCAATCCAAATTCCCACTCCCTCCACTCCTCCCATTTCCTCCACACACCCTCCCACCCCACCCCCCCTCTTCCTAATAGAGGGTAAGACACTTTGCTCTGTGGAAGTTCTAAGGCCCTCCCTACTACATCTAGGCTGAGCAAGGTAAACATCCAAAGAGAATAGGATCCCAAAAAGCCAGTACATGTAGTAGAGATAAATCCCAGTGCCATTGCCAGTGGTCCCTCATTCTGCCCCAGCCACACACCTGTCAACCACATTCAGAAGGACTAGTTTGGTCCTATGCCTGTTCCTTCCCAGTCTAGCTGACATTGGTGAGCTCCTACTAGCTCAGGTAAATTGTTTCATTGGATGAGCCCTTCATGGTCTTGACCTCTTTGCTCATATTCTCATTCTGTCCACGCTTCAAGTAGACCTTAGGAGCTCAGTCCAGGGTTCCAATGTGGGTCTCTGCCTTTGTCTCCATCTTTTTTTAAAATAATTATTATATAGGAAGTTTTGTCATCCCACCATGTATTTACTGAAGTAATGTAATATTGCACTACTACAAGATGTCATAGTGATTGCTGTTTTCATGTGTTATCAGTCTGTATTGCCTCTAAATACTTTTCTCCATGTGAAAATTGTGACTGTCTAATATTATGCATAACTAAATTAAAAATATACAGTGTACTCTCTGAATTTTACTGGTTATAAAGGTTGCTTGGATTAATCAGCTACTCAAAGTGTTTCTTCTGAACTTGAATTTTTAAACACCTATCTAATAAATAGATTTTGTGTGTAAAGAATGCTACAGAATGCCAGGACATGGAACACACAAGTCTATTGCAAAAATTTGATATGTAACTAGCAAATAAAGCTTCCTGTTCCTGCAGGCAGCTTGCATTTTCTTTTCTTTTTTTTTTTTTTTGCTTTACAAGTGTTATATTTATCTATTGATAAAACAAAGCATTCTAAATTTTGGCATCTTGATTAGCATAAAA